>LUCG01070152.1:0-13675 GCA_001633085.1 Carthamus tinctorius | reverse complement strand
CAAAAGAGAGAGTCTACCATATACATGTAACATTGGTATGTTGTGTTATTTCCTTCACCAAATGTTTTATTTTTCCCAATAAGTTTTGTTCCTTGGTGTAAGGTTTTAGTGAGACAATATTTTATAAATCATCTTGTTTTGTAGACCTCTTGTTTGATGTACGAATCAAGAAAGATATTTAACTAAAGGAATTGTTTATTGGTGTCTTGTACTCTTTCCTTCGTCTAAAGTTTTTATTTTTCCCATCGGGTTTTGTTTCTTTGGCGTAAGGTTTTAATGAGGCCAGAACCATGCACAATCACTCATTGACTTAACACAATGGGGAGTGTTGAAGGATTATGTGTCATCATCAAAAAGAAGTGATCGAGAGTATATTTTATATGCATTAGACATTACCGTAATGAATGTTTCCTTTTTTTGTAAACTCCTCCCTATTTAAAGGGATTATAATTAATGAGAAATACAGAATTCATTCTCTCTATTTACTGTTGTTATTCTTCGTATCCCCCATGCAACAATTTCTAAATTTATCAAAAGAGAGGTTCCACTTTCAAAACTTTCAGTAAACCTTAGGGACTAAAATCAAACTTCACTCTTTACAATTCCATTGAATCATCATCATCATCTGCAGCTTGTTCTCTGAGAGAAAGAAGAAATGTAAAAAACCCTCCTCAATCCAAAGTCGCATTACAATGTGATCGAATTCTCAATCAAACCACCATCAATTTGATCAATCGCAGGTGTGTTAGCTACTCTCATCACAACTTAATCAACTGTTTGTATGGATATTCAATAATTCGATTCAATTTCATAATCTTCTGAGTGAATCATCATCACCATCTATGGTGTTGAAATGGAAGAAATCGGTAATGCGGTATAGCAGTGATAATGGCGAAGTAATCATCAAAATCAATTGGAATTCAAAATGTATATATATAACATGATCAGATTGCGTTTTTATCATGCAGGAATGGATCCTCAGATGAAGCCGGTTTACGTGAGAGAGAAGAGTGCAAGCTCTGGTGGTGGTGGCAGTGATGGCCAATTGTCGCCACCGACGTCTTCCACTAGGGGTGGGGCATCTCCGATGGCGGTGCTCCGGCATTCACGTTCTGGTTCGGTTGGGAAGAGGTCACAGAACACCAAGGCGGCGGCACAGAGGCTGTCTCAGATGATGACTAATCAGCAAACATCTGATAGCGAAGATGAAGAAGAGTTTTTGTCTGATTACAACCCTTCCTCCGCCACCTCCTCATCCTCCTCCACCGCCACCACTACCGGGAGGTCTCAAATTCGGCCTCGATCGCCTATGGTATGTTTACATGCAGGGACGGACTCACAAAAATTTTCAAATAGTGACACCATTTGGCTATAAAAAACATATCTACACATATTTGTTAAAGTCTAACTTTTTAATGAAAGATCTCAGTGTTTAAGTCTTGTTATTACAAATTTTTAAGAAAGGTAATAAATATGATAATAAAATCGAACAACTAGAAAAATAAGTCTAACATGATTTGAACCCAAAACCTCGCCTTTGAAGAACAAGGAACTAACCAACTCAACCAAGAGAATTTTGTGTTTTTATCACAGTTTCAAAATATATATGGTGGCACATAGCAAATTAATACTGTCACACCCATGTTTACATGCAAATTAATGATCGCCTTGTTCAGGTATCATGACTTATATTAAGTAGCATTGCAGTATTGTATTGTAGATCCCTTGGTTATGGAAAGTTATAGTTCCAGAATGATTTGGCAAAGTCTGAGCAGTAATGCTACAGTAATTTGTACTTTATTATGTCTTGCAAGGTATGCTGGTCTAGACTTTGGGAATTTCACCTTTGAAAAGTAAATGATCTTGTAAACAAAATTTGCATTTGTATGTTTGAAATCATATTATAAATGAAAAAGAATTAGTTTTTGTTTGATTGTTTCTTAAAAGACCAGATGAACTTACAAGAAAGGTTAAGATACTATTTGCTTTCCCCATTGGACAGTTAATTTCGGGGGATCCTATTGATGCCATCATGGTTTTAAAAAGTGGATGAGGCGTATACCTCAAGGCGAGGTGCCCAAAATCGCACTGGTGGAAGGGCCTCTTCAGCCTAGCATGGGACGTACGCCTTGGTGGTCTGAGGCGGTAGAGAGGCGTCCGCCGCTCTACAAAGGCTAAATTATTTTTAAAAAATGACTGAAACTTTCTTGAGTTCTTCTCTTAAAACTTTTGTGGGATCTCCTCTAGTGCTCCTAAGCCTTATCTACTACTCGTTTATTGTCCTCTGGGAGCTCTGGTTTTTCGGTTCTTCTCAAGTTCAACAGAGTCTCATGTACATATGTATATGCACTTTTATATCTAGTCTCTAAAGTCGGTTCTTCTCCCCCCTAGAAGCTTCCTGAATAAGCCACTTTTTATATCATTAAGCCACTACCAAATAGTTATGCATAGCTAATAGAATAAGCTGCGAGTCCTATTAAGCTCATTAATTTGACTTGCAATGGGAAGTGATTGCTAGAGTGTGATTTCACATTCTACATGAAACCTATGGCGTATCACATTTGGATTGCTTGATTTATATTACTAGTTTTTATTCGCATGCTATGATTTTGTCGTTATGACGTGAGAATCCTGTTATTATTTTGTATTAGGCAGTTGGTACAGCTACGGAACAACATTCAGCTCCACGTGCAGCATCTCTTGGCCGAGCATCTCAGCCAGTAATAAACCAAGCTGAACTCCGGCGTGCGTCTATGCGATCCTCTTCAAGCAGCTCCTATCCTATGGAACAGAATCATCCTCAGTCAAACAACACTGCAGAACGTGTTCAACCTACTTCTGCTCGTGCTGCCCCAGCTAGTCGCCCGAGTTTGGGAATAAAGCCAGTGACTATGGTACCCCCCAGTGTTCCTTTGACCCTCAGGCCAAGCTTATTCGGTGGTCAAGCAGGTGCCCAATCTGATACTCAAAAGAATAAAAGGTATTTGAAATTTGCCAGGAGGATCGGTTCAATGTTCTCAATTTCTGCTTCTCTTGGAAGATGTCCCAAATTGAATTCAAGATTTTTCTAGAGAACTTCTGGTATTCAACTTCGTAGGTGGAGTTGGTTTCCGGTAAGAATAGTAGTTACCGTGAGAAGGGTATGAAGGGATCCTCCCCCGGATCAGTCATTATTAATTGAAAATATCCTTTTATGCGTCATGGGTTATTTTGGGACTTAATATGAACCATTAGATCAACACTAATTAAAAGTGGTCCAATGTCCAAATCCCTTCTTACACTGCTCACCTTAACTCCTATTCTCACACGATCCTTTGTCTTGTTAGGTATCAATAAATGAGTTCCATTCTTATTAGGTATCGTTTTCAAGTATGGTATGGTAAAGTGAGAAGTATGCAACTTGGGTTCTTCTCTTCTACAGTGTTCCTTGCAAAGTATTATGTAGTATGGTTTTTGAATATTGTCCCTCAGGATCATATATACTGGGCTTGTTTGCTTTCTGTTATGGTTTTGAGTGTGTCACTTAAATTGTGTGATCTTAATGGGTGACAGTGGCAGTTAACATGGGATGAAGACAATGGTATGAAATAGTTTTTTTACTTATTTTGATTTTTCAAGAAAATATTTATTTCTCTTTTGCCCCAATGATTTATATTCTCCAACTAGACTTCTATCATTTGACTGAACTAAAGAGAGATTGATTCATGAAGTTTCATTTAAACCACTTAAAAAAGTACAAATAAGTTACACTTTTTTGAATTTTATATACGAAAAATGAACTCAGGCACCCTCCTTGCCTTTGATGAGGTTTGAACTTGCCTTGGTGAGGTTTGAACCCTGACCTCCAACGAGGTTGGGCTCTACCACTAACCAGATACCATTAGGCCAAAAGACCCTTTCGTTAAGTTACATTTATCCTCATGAAAATGCAACATACCTTCATATTCTCTAGGCTTCAAGTTCAGCATAATATTTCATCATATTTCTTATATGTTTCAGTGTTACCTTTTGCCCTATTTTGCCCACTGGATGCAAGTTTTTTCTTTTAATTTTATTGCTGCTTCTTGCTTATTTTGATCTTAACTTTGGTATGCCCTATCGAGTTCTTATATTTTTTCATCATGCACATTTTGTAGCTCCATTTTAAGTAGGCTGTCTCTGGATTTGGGTGCTGCTTTTGCTTTTAGGGATACTACTAACCAGCGATCTGCTAATGCTCCAGCTTCTGCTTCTGCTTTGCAAGATGAGGTATGGCCTCTCTCCCTCCTCAACTTCCGAACACACCTGCAGACGCCATTATGAGTGTTAATTCTACTCGCAGATTGACATGCTACAGGAAGAAAATGAGAGTTTGCTTGAAAAGGTGATGGCACTAAACTTGATCATTTATTTCTGATTAGTATTTTAACTCCAAATTTCGTGTATCACTTACCAATCTAATAGGATTAGTGCAGTCTTATAGTGCATTAGATTATTATAAGCTGTCAAAGAGTTGGAATAATGTTTGGATTGTAAAGCAGCTACAAGAAAAATGTACTAGGCTATTAGCATAATTTCTCAACTATTTCTTGTCTCAAAGATAAGGAATTTGAGATTAAAGATCTTGGAAGTGTAAAGTAACTCCTAGGGATGGAGAGACAGCTAGATCACATAAAGGCATTTTCATTTCACAATCTAAATACATCATTGATTTTCTGATCAGACGTGAATGCTAGAGAGTAATCCAACTGATACACCAATGGATCCTTACAACAAATGGGCACTAAGAAAGACGGTTCTCTTGACAAATGGAGGTATGAATGGTTGGTAGGAAAACTAGTACACCTATCCCATATAACACAAGGTCCGGTGCTGAAAGTGAGTTGTTACGAGCTTGGNGGGGGGGGGGGGGGGTCTGAGCTCCCACTTTCGTTGGGGAAGTGAACAAAAGTAGCCCTAAAAGGGACTACAATAGACATGTTTTAAGCACGTGAGTCCAAGTGTGGATGAAGGGGACAATATCTAGTGCCATTGACCGGGGATGTTACACCACCAGCCTCACACGTACTACTTTTCCGGTGCTACAATGGACCATCTTTACTAAACATTATGAAGTATAAACAAAAAACGTGCACCCTAGCAAGTAGCACCTACTATCAGCCCAGAAAAGATAAAACTAAAAGACTTGAACAAACATGGACTTGCATATTTATCGTTTAAGCATGTGAGGTTGTAGCCTGTAACTGATATTTTGGTGTTATCAGTATGCTATGGAAAGGACTGGCATTCAAAAGGGAGCCTGATAGAGGAACCAAAGTATCGGCTGATGAAAATTAGGGTGAAGTCCTATCTCATTTGAGATCTCTTTGACTATTGTTCAATCATATGGGGCAATCTTGTGGGTGCAGTAAGAAACAACTTCTTGTGTCAAGAAGCAATGCTATGCCGAACACCAAGTAATGTTGCAAGGAATATGCAAAGGAATGCGGCCCAAAACAAATTGAAAGTAGAGAATATTGGTCCAATCTTTTATTCTCTTATATGTGCGACAATGATGCAACCATCGCATGTGATATTACACGTGAAGGGACCTGGTGGCACTCGGACGACGTACCTGTGACCTACGTCGTGCCAAAGGTCGTGTGCATATCTGATCCAGTATCACCTGCGATGGATTATAGTATGACATCAAGAATACCCTTGTCACATGTGATAATACATGTGAGAGGCCCAGTGGTGTACGGCAACTTTGCCTGTAACCTAGGTAAGGCCAAAGGTCGTCTGCGTCTTTGATTTAGTATCAAAATATGTATCATATGCGATGGAATATAGTATCACATGTGACTAACTATAATAAAAGGGTGTTCTGGCATTCTCTTATGAAGGTGTTTTTTGAACTCTTCCCTTGGTTACTATGTATATAACTTCCTATCTCTATAGGTATGATAAGCATTATGTAGTATAAATAGCATCATGTTGATCAATATGCATAAATAAAAGGACAAAAATTCTCTTGAGCTCCACCTTATATAGGAAAAATATACATGCTTTTATAGCCAAAAAGAAGGCACAATACTCTCCTAGGCAGAAATCAAATCCTCAAAACTAGGAAACTAAATAACAATATCCTTTAGGCTAGGAAATTAATTAATAGCAAATATATGAAACCGCTACAGCTGCCAGTTGATTTCTGTATCAAAATTCTAAAATACTGCAAGTTCGAGTCCAGAAATCCACAAATTAGTAGCAGGCATCTGCCATTGTAATATTGATATTGTATATACCTCTTATTGTACGTTCTTTTCAGCTTCGAATTGCTGAGGGAAGGTGCCACGAAGCGGAAGCGAGGGCTAGGCTGCTAGAGAAACAGGTGTGATATCGCTTCTGAAAGCAAAATCTGTATGTTATCCCAATTAGATATAATACACTATTTTTGTGAATGCGATGTATTCAGTGAAGGTATGCCAAAGATGCGGTGGGATGTAGTGACAGAACACTCAATTTACATCTTGCAATAAGTAGATGGGCATCTAATTGATCATGCATTCATACTGAACTCTACTAAATTCTGATTCCAAATTAAATGAAGTAGGATAAAATGGGTTCCAGCAAGAACTTATTTTAACAGCCCATTTTCAGGGCTAGATGTTTTATAGAATACGTTGCTTCACTAAACTGAGTAGTATGTCTTATACTTTACTAGTAGGCCCTAAAGATGAGACAATAAGTATTTACATGAATATGAAGTATGGACAATTGTAAGTATTAACATATATAAAAATTTATACACTAGGAGTGTATAATAGTAATTTTACGTATTACGATAAGATCTGAACTACATGGATGTTGTTATTCGATAAATTAAAGCAAGTATAATGATATGTTCACATTTGGATTCGGCTATGACACAATATACCGAACTAATACCAAAACTAATGGAAGTTGTGAATTCCCGGAGTTTTAGGAAGTTCGACGATAGCCGTGTTATAGCCTTGGAATTTATAAAACTAGAACTTCATAAGGAAACCAAGAGAGTTGGGTTTCAAAGTTCAACTTTATGATAGAAGATATTTTACACAGGAAAATATTATCATAACAAGAACTTTATGATAGAAGATATTTTACACAGGAAAATAATATACCATGAAAAGTGGTCCACCTCCTACTAAGTTTATATAATTCTGATAAAATAAAAGGATAGGTGGAGAGGTAATAGGTGGGTATTTTTTAGGGGGAGGCTACTTGCACCCCTATACATTGCTAAATGCAAACCTACCTAGTAATTTCCTGCTCACACACACATCAACATCAAAATCTACTTTGTACATTCCCAATGCATGACTTGACCTGATTCTAACCCTAGCATATCCCAATTTCAACATGGTCTAAAATGAGCTCTCACACCAATGACTAAGATTGAGGATCCTCGATCTTAGAATAGGTTATGATTGTTTGGGATCCTGGAATAGGATAATTTAGGCATCTATGGGAACAACGACCGATCTCTCAAACTATGGCCAACCCTTTTCTTTCATTATATAGTTACTTCCATTCAAGAAACCTTTTGCCTCTTATCAAAATGGCACTAGTTTGGATCTTCCTACTTGATCTCATTGCTTTTACAAACTAGAAACCTACTCTTGTATGACGTTCTTAGTTCACATAGGTGATTATGTTATCTTCTTGATTTGTTTACACTCGCGGAAGTTCCCTATGAACCATATCTGGCATAGCGTTTGAAGCAATAAAATGGAGCTTAACTTATTTGCATGTGATTAGGTTATAGGTCTAGAACCATTGTCGTATGGTGAAAGCTTGATATATTATCGATGATTGTAAACATATGTCATGTTGTTGATTTTAGAGTAAGAGCATCACTCATGAAGGTTTATTTTAGGGATAAATGGGTTTGGGCACTTCAGGATTTTGATAGATAGTTAAAAGATAGTTACGACATGTTGTACGTTCTTTCTTGTTTGTGTAAAGAAATAATTTAAGAGCTTCTAGATGGCAATGCTGCACTTGTTGCTTTGCAGTGGGCATCAGCTAAGGAATTCTTAAGGAGTCATGTAATGTTCATTTGATTCTTGTTTCACATATTTATAGAATGTAGCAGCACATCATGTACATATTAGTATACGAGAGATGTGAATGCCATGGTGTAATGCTGGAAGAAGTTGTGATATTCGAGTCTTACTGATGATCCATAATCCATGCCTTTTGATGTTTTGTTGCAATTTGACCACTTTTTTCCTTCATGAAATGTACTTCAGATATCAAAAAACTTGGTTGTACAATTTATTTGTTTACATTTTGGTTCTTGTGGTATGATTTGAAACTCAGTGAAGACAGAAATCTCTTATGGATAGGTGGCTAATCTTGGGGAAGGTGTTTCTTTAGAAGCCAAATTTTTGAGCAGGCAAGAATCAAACTCCAGAAATCTGATTATTATCTCCTGATCCTTCCTAACAACGCTTTCTCATTATCTTGTGTCATTCAGGAAGGAGGCAGCTCTGCAACAAAGGGAGGTTTGTACTATACAAATAATTCTTATCCGGATATGATGTTTTGTTTTGCATGCACTTCAGCACTTTGTTGGTAGCATAGTATTTATTGATAAGCTTTTGCTTCTTTGTCTATGCTTGATTTTTTCATCCATGGTCCTCAAAACAAGAAGATCTGTATTGGGTTATCTTTATTGTTAATACAAAAAACAATACATCTAAACACTTCAAAATGAATCATAAATATTCGACGTACTCAACTTGCTACGGGTAGGAAATAAAGTTGTTGAGAAGCTCTATTGTGCTATTTCATTGATAATAAACTGGTTTATATACAACCTAATAGACCTAAAATACATTCCTTAATTTTAGGGATTTGCTAATCAAGAGAAGGGAACTTTCTAATTCCAGCAAAAATCACAAAATTTGCTAATAGAAATATAATTTCATAAAAAAGAAGATTATATTTATGTGGTATAGAATAGGAAGGTTAACTTTTGCCAACACTCCCTCTCAAGCTTGGGTGAAAATATCGTTCATCCCAAGCTTATTCAATATCCGTTGAAGTGAAGTATTGGATAGTCCTTCGGTAAGAATGTCATGGAGTTGTTCTCCCAATGGTACAAGTGACGTATAAGAAGCCACTCTCCAATTTCTTCTTTATCAAATGACGATCTTTCTCTACATGCTTCCTGCGTTCTTGTTGGACCAGATAATTATAGGCTATGGTTAATGGCTGATTTGTTGTCACAATGCAGCTTCTTGGTTCCTTTCCAAGCAATTCCCACGTCACCTAGGACAACTTTTACCCATAGGAGTTCACATACTACTAGCCCATAGCATGAAATTCAGATTCAACAGTTGATCTTTCCACTACCATCTTTTTTATGCTTCTCCAAGTCTTGAGGTTGGTTAATTGTCCAGTGCTGAGCCTGCCTTGTTTTGCATCAGTGTAAGCTTCAAGGCTAAGTGATGTTTGTTGTAAAGGATCCGTTTTCCAAGAGTACCCTTCAAGTATCTTAATATTTTGAACCTTTAGGTGTTTCTCCATATATCTTAACTAACTACACTTACTGCATAGGTTATATTTGGGTGAATGTGGTATTATCTGCTCACCACCCTTTTGATATCTTCCCTTGTCCACGGCGTACATTATGGTTATTCCCCGAGCTTGTTCCTTAGCTTAATTGGTATGTCTCATGTCTGTAATTTGTATACTTCTACTGGGAGAGGGCTATGCTTTCTATGCTACTTCTATTCCAAGGAATACTGGAGTTCTTATAGTTCTAAACTTTTATACTTCTTACTGAGCTTTCTAATCTCCCGAAGATCATTTCCAGCGACAGTAATATTGTCAACATTAAAATTAAGGCTATAACCTTACCCTCTCCCAATCTCTTCCCAAATATGGTCTCCTTGGGATTGTTTAAATTCCATCCTTTTCATTGAAAGCTTGTAGGGACTGTTTATATAGTGCTTCCATTAATCCTCATATTCCTCCGCTAAGAGATTTATCAATGTAAACCTGTTCTTCTCGAATGCTATGTAAGAAAGCATTTTTCACATCAAGCTACGGTAGAGGCTAACCAAAGTTAGATATTTAGGATAATAGGATTCTGATTGTATCATTATTGCCATTGGTGTGAAGGTCTCAAGCTAATCAACTCCAAATGTTTGAGCATATCCTTTAGTAACTGGTCGTGCTTTGTAGCTCTCCAAGGGCCCGGTTGAAACCATCATTATGATCTTTACTTGTGGAACCCAAAAATATATGCGTCGTATAACTTTAACTTCTTTTGACTACCCAATTTGCTAAAACAACTTCATTTAATAAATAAAGGGTATACGCTACCCTCTGGGGCGCCCCCACCGCACCGGTCCCAGGGTCATCACGGGGGAGGTAAATCATCGCATGCATCCCATTGGCAAAGGTGCGGTGCCCGTGGCTTGAACCCTAGACCTCACATATGGATTACACCCACACCTTTACCGCTAGGACAGATCAGAGGGGACTAATTTAATAAATAAAGCATTTTCGGTTCTCGAATCTGAGTGTATCATCGTGATTGTGTCATAAATTGTTGGTCTCAAAAGTATATTATTCATGTTACATAAAATTTGATTAGATTGGTTGATTATTATAAACCGATAAAATCCGTTTATTATAAATAATAAATAAAATAGTAATATATATTTTCAAACATATCCTCGCTATATATAAATAATGATCAACTAATAGTACTATCTTTTTGTATCTTCATTCTTGTTCATCAAGGTTGTGTGTATCCCTTTGATATGGGTGTTAGAAAAATGGATATACAATCTCTAGTCTAGGAAACAAATGAACACTCGAGCTCTGTTTTTAGGAAAAGGTCAACCTTAATAACAGGAAAGATGATCACTATTTCTTTGAATAGATTTGTATTTGTGTCAACATAAATAATAATAGTATGAATTTGTGGAATAATTTTCTTGCAGGCTGCTTTGAAAGAGGCTGTTGCACAAACTGCAGCACAAACTTCAGCACAGAGTAATTCTATTAAATGGGGAGAGATAGAGGCTCTTCGGGTGGATGCTGAGGTATTCGGAGATCTGTCTTGTACGTTTATTCTTTAATCATGTTTTCAATGTGGAGTATTCATGTTTCGTGATTGGCATGGAGTTGACTATTGAGTCTAATGATGTTCTCTCACTTGATAAGATGGCTAGGGAAGAAGCGGCCTCTTGCATGGAACATCTTCATGTCTATGAGTGTGAAGTGAAATCACTTAAGACATTGACCCAAAGAGTGGTACTCACACACGAAGAGATGGTATCTACAAACTATGGGCTTCATTGAGTATTGAGCAAATGAGTTCTGCAGCCATTGTACTTGTTAGTTTGTTGCAAACTAACCAACGATTTGCTATTCTAAGAAAAAACTGAAGTATGTCAAAATGAGTGATTTTAACCATTGTATTTGCAATTTTATTGCAAAATAAATTGTCTTAGAATCATAATGTTGTTGTACTTCAGCTCTTTTTTTCCCTTTGCATTTTGCAAGTACAATGGTTAGTTTGCAATGAAACTTTAAGTATGATGATTGGTAAACAAATTTACTCACTGAATATATCAGTCATCTTGTTCCATTATTCTAATTATGGTTGTCTATGCCTTAGGAAGAGGTCGTTCTTAAGAGATGCTGGCTTGCTCGGTACTGGAGTTTATGTGTTCAACATGGTAAACTTGCTCAAAATTTTGTTACTTGTTCTGAACAAGCGATGTGGTGCTTCTTTCATTATTTCAGGTGATATGTGGTGGTCGGTGGAATCTTGTTGATGACTAATGCTGAGGGTTAAAGAAGGGAAAAAAGTAAATATCTTTTTCTGTAGGGAACTAAGAAATTTAGAAAGATATTAAGTTCAGACGAAATGTACCTCCATTCATAAACCAGTGAAGAAAATGGTTTCCATTAAACATTCAAGTGAAGACTTCCCAGTATTGAAGTAGATTTATTTTCCTCTTCAAGTTTTTTGTTGATAAATTAAGAAACTTAATTAAACCAACGAAAAAATTAATTGAATCAGACATAGTGTAGTGAGGCTCGCTTGGCAAGGCGGTAGCATTAAAACCTACAATGCAAAGTTATCAATCAATGAAAATTCATCTTTCCAACACGTTACTTCAGGTTCATTAATGCCCCTATGAGTTTTCTATATTATGTGTCGCTACCATCCTGCTTTTGTAGCATATCTCTTCGAGCATTCTCACCTGCCCATTAAAAGCTAGTAAATGTCTTCAAACATTCATCGATCTTAATATACATTGGCATTTTACGTCTCTGAAACTAACATTCAGTTCCATTCTATATGGCACACTCTTTTCTAAAGCACTTTATATCTTTTTTAATTAATTCCTAATTCATCTTTGAATATATGAATTCATGACGCTCCATAGTTAAGAAGACAATGCTCATGTATTTTCTTTTCCATTTACGCTGTCAAATGTGTAAACCGGTAAGAAAACACGTTAGGCACCCTTTCTATTTTCTAAAACCGCTTTAGCTAACAAAAAACATCATTTGTAGATGTTGCTAAGCCATGCCGTCTCTAACCATGTTTTAGCTATACATTTCTTTGATACTCACTTGGCAAGTGCAATGTCTCATAGGTATTCATGCAGAAATTGCTGGTGCAAGATATGAGTACTGGTCATCATATGCTCCTCTTCCTGTGGAAGTCGTAATTGCTGCTGGACAGAAAGCAAAAGAAGAAAATTTGACGGGTATTTTTTCAACTCAGAAGAAGCTTCATATTAGTTGCATGAACATTTATACCTATTTGCACTAATTCTGTTTCTAAAGCAAAACATGAGCACCCTCATCCTTTACTATGAACAGTAAACAATGATAAAGAGCAGAGAGAGAAAGTTCTAAAGCATACAAATGCAATCTCTGGAGAAGGAAGTGTGGAAAGTATGCTTTTAGTCGAAAGAGGTCTCCGAGAAATGACCCTTCTGAAGGTTCATCTCTCATCCCTTGGTTATTATATCAGTTGTTTATGAAATATATATTGTGGCTTTGAATCCGTAAGGTCGTGGTGTGATGGAATCCCACATTTGGCGTGTTTGCATTGCCCATAAATGTGGTTCCATTATATATTTTGATGTTTTTATCACTTTTCATAGTTCCATTAAGTTTGTACAGCGAGTCTTCAGGATGTTTTTCATCATCAGTGAGGTGAAGTGCGATGAAATAAAGGGATTGGTAGGAAACTTGACCATAATATGCTAGTTAAAGTTCCAATTACAGTGAATGATTCTAGTTGGATTTGATTGAGATGCCAGATATAACATGACAGTATGTTAACCACCCTTAATACTTCTTCCTTCCATTTGCCAGCTAATCGCTTGTCGTGAATAATCTGTACAAAGGATCCTCTAATACCACCCAAAACCTGATTAATCTTTTGTTTCGCATGTTCCTGCTTTCCTTGTAGTCTGACATCTGTCTACCAAATAACCCAACGACATGATTGGTGCTGGGCAGAAATGTGCTCTCCGACTGTNGGTGGCACGTGCCACCGTCCCATTCCTCCGTCGCAGTGTAAAAAAATATAGGATATGAAAAGTGCCACCGTATTAATTTATTATGTGCCACCATATATATTTTGAAACTGCAATAAAGACACAAATTTCCTTTGGTAGAGTTGGTT
>LUCG01070134.1:3807-18550 GCA_001633085.1 Carthamus tinctorius | reverse complement strand
GTTGTTGTTACAACTACCACCACTCCTACCCCGCCTCCTGCTTGCCTAACCACCCACCTATCCCACCCAATCCACCATTGGGGCCACCAAGCCACCACTATCAACCTCACAACTCTCACTCTTCACCTACCTACCTCATCCAAACCAATATCACCATGCCAATAGTATTATCTTCATAGCTGCTACCCTTGCCCTCCCCATAAACAAAATGAGTACTCTGATTCTTTTCAGAGATTCTATTCCAATTTCTACCAACCGAACACATGGCCAAGTTTCTCACACTTACCAGGTAAGACTCTCGGTCATTGCCTTGTTTCTTACTAGATAAGCTCCTCGGTCCTACCCACGCTCAACCAACAACGTAAATGATATCGATGACAGCTTATCCGATAAACGTCTAGTAAACGACCCCTCAGTGTAGTAAAAACCATGATCATGATGAACCATACTTGAAGAAAGACATCCATAAAAGTCCTTACTGGATTAGATAGCCGTAGATTCAACTCAGAGAAGAGTTTTCTCTCCTTGTAAGAACATTAAAAAGCCAAAGTAAAGTCATCCCCCAAACAAGGGGCTTTGTTGCTAGAAAGTTCACAACATCTTCTAGCAAACCAAACACTAGAGTCTAGATGATAACATCCAATAAAAATGTAAAAGAAAATTAAACATGAAATGTGAAAACGGGTCGGGTCGAATCGGGTATAGGCGTAGAGGCACGCAATGTGTGTGAAGGGTGACTGAGTGACGACGATGATGCTGTTAGAAGAAGAAGAAGAGCTTCCATTGCAAAAACCCACTCACCGACTCTCTCTCTCGATTTCTCTCTTACAATAAACTCTATCTATCACTCATCAGATCCTTTAAATCGCCCGATTATGTTCATGATTTCATTCTAATCATCAATCAATCAATCAGCAATGGAATCGCTCTCCTTTCACGATGGCAACATNCCCCCCTTTTTTTTCTTTATCGATTTTTAGAAGAAAACTTTTTGATCAATTCGTTTTGTTCTTGTGATCGTTATGCCGGGTTGTGACTGTAACCTGGAATTGTTGAGGTATTGGTTAGTTGTGTTTTGTTTCTTGTTTAGTTGTGAAATTTGGGGTTTCTTGATGAAATGAAACTGGATTTTGATGTTTTGTGGATTCTTCATAATTGGTGCATTGTGGGTTGTTAAGTTAACATTACTATGCTTTGCCATGGTGTATTTTTGACATTTTTTTAGTTTATGTTGGGTGCTTGATGGTTGTAGTTTAGGTTTTGTTGGAAGTGCATCCTGTTTACATGATGGCCATAGGTCTTTGCTGCCCCTTTGTTGGTAGTCTATACTTAACTGGCCTAATTGTCACTCTGGAGTGGAGACTATATATGGAATTCTGAATTTTAGGAATCTTTTAGGGAAGAAAACATTTCAATCAATTCGTTCTTTTTTTTTGTGATCGTTATGCCGGTTGTGACTGTAACCTGGAATTGTTGAGGTATTAGTTAGTTCGACTGTTTGTGTTCTGTTTCTTGCTTAGTTGTGAAATTTGGGATTTTGGTGAAATGAAATGAAATTGGATTTTGATGTTTGGTGGTTTCTTCATAATTGGTGCATTGTGGTTGTTAAGTTATGGTGTATTTTGACATTTTTTGATGATTGTAGTTTAAAATCTGTTGTGCTAGGTTTTGTTGGGAGAGCATCATGTTTACATCATGGGACTCTTTGCTTCTCCTTTGTTGATAGTCTATACTTAACTGGCCTAATTGTCACTCAAGACTGACTATATAGTATGGGAATTTTGAATTTTAGGAATCTTTTTTGTTTCGCTATCTAGAAAACATTTCAATCAATTAGTTTTTTTTTTGTGTGATCGTTATGCCGGTGTAACTGTAACCTGTTCGACGAATTGTTGAGGTATTAGTTAGTTCGACTGTTTGTGTTTTGTTTCTTGCTTAGTTGTGAAATTTGGGATTTTGATGAAATGAAATGAAATGAAATTGGATTTTTGATGTTTCGTGGATTCTTCATAATTGGTGTATTGTGGTTGTTAAGTTAACCTTACTCTGCATTGCCATGGTGTATTTTGACATTTTTGTTAATGATTGTAGTTGAGAATCTGTTGTGGTAGGTTTTGTTGGGGGAGCATCATGTTTACATCATGGGACTCTTTGCTTCTCCTTTGTTGATAGTCTATACTTAACTGGCCTAATTGTCACTCTGGACTGGAGACTATGGGAATTTTGAAATTTAGGAATCTTTTAGGGAAGAAAACCCCTTGGCGAAATTTTCATTTGAGATTAAATTGTTCCGTTTTTCAAAAAGGTGTATGTTGCAATCATCAAGGGTTCCATAGAGTACAAGTTTTTGGTGAAATACAACTCCATACTCTTGAATTTCAAAATTCGATGGCATTTAATCTGTCATTTTCAAACTTGAAATGGAAAAAGAATACCCTTTTCTACTCGATATCTCTATGGGATACAGAAGGTTGGAAAATAAGTAACAAAAACTTATCAGAAACGGGGGTTAAGCTAATTTACCTAAGCTCTTTGGTTTTGCAAAGAGGCTGGTTTCAACACTGGAACCAACCTTATTGGTTGCTCTGATGCTTGACCTGAAGTCTGACAGATCGTATAATTTGTATTCGACTTAATTGATATTTATATATTTTAATTATCAGAGTCTGAGAAATCAACCAGATGTTTATTTTCTTTATAGAAATAGCCATTTTAATGATGATGACTATTTACAAATGAAAAACAAAGACTGATTTTCTGGCTGGTGATCATCACCCCACTTCAATGGTGGGCATTTATCAAATAGTTGTCTGGATGCACCATATAGAATGGGGGAAGAACAGGGAAAATGCATGTATTCATGAGCCATAGACTTCAGAGGAAAAAGGGGGGGGGGGTGAGGGATCTCCTCAATTGTGAATTTGTGATGAGATTCTTCTTCCTAAAATATTTTTAGATGTAGAAAGGATGTTGCTGGTGGTGGTTTTCTATAACTGCAACCTATTTATTTGAGAATAGATATTCATGCTCTGCCTTGGTAACTGTTTTAATCTGTTTGTGCTGGTTCTTTTTCTACAAATAAAAAATTGTGAATTCTAATGTTCTATTTTGTGATACTACAGGATATTAATCACAGTCTACAGTTGCATTCGTCATTCATTAGGAGGCTTTCTCTGGAAAGAGAACTGGAGGTTTGTACTATGTGTTCAAATTTTGGTTTATCTCTTGCAAGATATAATTTTCAAATGGAATTATATCTTTCATCGAATATGTGCATCGAGTGGCTTATAAATTGTGTACACATTACTCCCATTCGAGAGAAAGGAAGAGAGATGGAAGATATTATGATCTCAAACAGAAAAAAGAATGAATTCTAAACCTATTTGCCTTGGCTTTTTTGGGTTGTACTTAGCTTTTAGATGTTCTATCATAATCTTGCTTCGTCTTCGAGTAATTTCCAAATCTTTTCTTTTTCGAACATGGTGCTGGTTTCCGGTGATGCTATGATGATTTCAACAAGGAAAGGTTGCTTTATCATCAATTGATGAACTTCTTTAAGGATTTGGGATATTGTGTCTTGGGAATTGGGGAGTTCTACAAATTTTCACCAATCCTCATTTTTTCTTAATTAAAAAAGCTCCCTATGCTTAGTCTCTTTGGTCACAATCTCCATATTCAAGAAAGAAAAAGTGACGGCTTCTGGGGGGATGCACCACATGTTGGAGGATTCTTAATATTTGAACATTTGTTTCTTATTTTTTTATTATTTCTTTCCACCTTGAGGACAGGGTGGAGTTTTGGCAGGTGGGCATTGATAAACATGTGGTGAAGGGGTATATTAGAAAAATCATGTTGCTAGCAGCCGTGATTATGAACCATTTGGTAGTGTGGCTGTAGTGACATGCAAATATTTTTTTAGTATAGGGAGTTGGGAGAGTACCAGTGTAGCACCCCAAAGTCCAAAGCAACAGGCTGACCCATTAACTTCGAATCCAACTTAAAACCATGATCCCAAAACTTGAGGCTTATAAGGAGCTCACAGATCAGATGGACGAGTTATGACAAACTCTCCCACCTAAACCCCCGATGTCCCCGTTAGGCCTGCCTAAAATCTTCCTTCTTGTAATCGGAGACGTAGGATTCACCTAACCTTCTCGAGGACTCATCATTACCCAATGAGGTTTGCCCCATGGCCCCACCATCGAGAATCCCAGATGGTATAAGGATCAACTCTGATACCATTTGTAATACCCAAAGCCCAGAGCAACAAGCCGACTCAGTGACTTCGAATCCAACTTAAAACCATGGTGGAGGTTATTGGTAGCCCACAACTTGAGGCTTATAAGGAGCTCATAGATCCCGGTTTCTATCTGTGTGGGCCGAGTTGTTACAACAAGCCTCTCGAACGCTGGCTGGTTACCGAATCAACAGTTTCTTTGTGTGATTATGTCGATTTGATGACGATGAACAACGCTCTGCATCCTAGCTGTATCTGTTTACTGAACTTTAATGTAAGGATGTATTTGTGAATTGTGATCTTTCAGGCACATCAGGGATGTGTAAATACCATTGCATGGAACTCACAAGGCTCACTGTTGATATCTGGATCTGATGACACTCGTGTACGATCTCTTACCATCATCTTCATATAACCTTTGTGTATGCATTAGCTAGCTGTATGATCCCTGAACAACAAGTAAAAAGCACTTGAATGATGTGTCTTTGTTACATGTTTTTAATGGCTATTGTTTTTCACTTGTTTTTTCAAAGCACATATGGGTGTCAAACACACAGCCTTTGGTCATGCATTTTCTCATTTGACCCAATCCCATCTTCCTCCCCTTGGTTCATAACATTTACACCTATTGGATTTACTCATACTATTCAATAGCTATAATGTGCTGGTGTAACTACATACAGATCAGGTCAAATTGAGGGGAAGAGCTTTCACAATTATTGGCCTCAACACCTTGTACTTCTGAGTGCTATGGCTCTTAGGCACAAACATTTTCAAGATTCAATCTTAGGAATGGCTCAGCATATTTTACGTATGTTTTGGTGGCTTATGATATGGAAGTTAAAAGTTTGAATTATAAGTGGAATTCCATTTTGCTGCAGGTCAATCTTTGGAGTTATCATAGCCGCAAACTATTGCATTCCATTGACAGTGGTCATACAGCAAACATATTTTGTACTAAATTTGTTCCGGAAACATCTGACGAGTTGGTTGTATCTGCAGCTGCTGATTCTGAAGTAACGCTTATATTTTTCTTATTGCCTGATATGGCATCATTAACATGTTTTTCTTCTCATATTTACTGAAAATTTGAATTCATGTCTATAGGTTCGACTATTCAATTTGTCTCGCTTAGAAGGGAGGGGTGTTGAAGACAGCGCTATTAACCCATCAGCACTGTTTCAATGCCACACCAGAAGAATTAAAAAATTAGCTGTAAGATATATTTGTTTTCCCCTTAAGTTATGCTTCAGCATTGATATTAGTTCCTTATCTGCATAGTTTTTTTTAACTCTGAGAGCTTGCCTACACCAGGCCTGTTGGCATATTGGATTGTTGCCAGGGGGCACCAGGAAACTAGCAAACCAGTTGGAGTTTGGTAAAAACCGTCCACTGTTTGTTTGTTCCTGCAAACAATCTAAAAGTTAATTATCCAGCCAGATTGCTTATCTTGTGGTCCTCAACAGAGATATGCACTCTAGGTATTGTTCTAGCCAGTCATGTAGCTTCTGGTCAAGATAGAAAAGTTACTAGAAGAGCTATTATTGTTTGGCCTTCATAATTCTCTCAGTATTTGTGCTCTAACAGGACATAAATAATCCAATCCTTGCATCCTTCACTTTTTGTTGATATTCCATGCACGTTTCTTTGGCACTTCTACCTTTGAAGAGAGAAGGCGCAGTTTGACCTAAAAATGTCATAAGAGGGTAGAGGATGAAGTGAAAGAGATCTAATAGCTAATCACTGCTACAAAATCCAAATAGGAAAAAAATATAGATTTGGTGTACTTAAAATCAAATAGTTCTGAACATGCGTCAAACACGATAATTATGCTCATTTTAATATTTTCAGTTTTGTAGTAATTGGTATAACATGATCATGGAAGTGGATTTACACACACATGGATTAACATTAGCATGTTACCTCGAAGTACCATGTAGACAGATAATTTGTTTGGGAAATTAACCCTACAAATTACGTTTTGCTAACCTAACTTACTACATGTACGAGTAATTTTTAACAAAAGCCACCACATATTTTGCAACAAGGTAGTGGGATTAGGGACTTCACAAAGAACTTTCTATTTATTTATTTGTTATGTTAATATGAAGGGGTACTGGTAACATGTGGGATAGTAAGCGATATGAATATTCAGAGTGTTGATTAAAACTGTTAAAACAAGGAGGTATATCTTGTTTATTGTCGTATCCCGTTCAATACAAAAGGGAACCTGTATGTATAGTTAGAGGGCCATGAGCGTCTCAGAAACCCTAAAATAAAACCTATTTTGCTAGTGGAACATATATATCAGGCATGCCCCACTTGTTACATATAGGGTTAATTGAGAAACTCAAAGAGATTTTGTGACAAAAGGAGGATCTCAATTTTTAAATAAGCTAGAATCAACTCAAACCAATAAATGATTCTGGAATCAACTTGAGATTCTCGAGATTCTTGGTTCGAAATTAGTTGATGGGCTTGAGAAATGCTTTTCTTTTGGTTATGATCTTTAGGTACTATGAAAGTGTCGAGACAAACTCCATGTTCTGGCCTACATTGGTGGTTTATCTTCCGGACAAAAACTGTGCTACAAGTATAAAATTAGTTTGCTTGGAAGCTGTTAGACCCAGATTTGTGACCACTCCTTTTTCTGTTGCAGGTAGAACCTGGGAATCCGAACGTGGTATGGAGTGCTAGTGAGGATGCGACTTTGAGACAACATGATTTCCGGGAGACAACTGCTTGTCCTGCTGCTGAATCTACTCACCGAGAATGTCGCAATGTGTTGGTAAGTATGAAGTTTGAAGTGTATGCAGGTCCTCTCCTTTTTCTAGAATACTTTGGGATAATCATAAGCTACCATGAACTCAAACCAATAAATGATCTTTGTGACACACTTTTCCATGAACATATTTGTCCAAAAACACGAAAGGGCATGATGTTAGTCATCTGATTCAGCAAAATTTTCTCTTGACATGCACACTTAAGTGAGCTACAAGTGCGCTTTATACTTTAGCATCTACAAAGGTTATTTTTTTTTTGTTGGACATGGACTTTTGATGGCTGAACTATCTCCTTCTATATTTTTTTCACATGTTTAGTGTTTGATGGCAGCTTGACTTGCGATGTGGAGCAAAGAAGTCATTAGCTGATCCTCCTAAACAGCCACTCGTGCTGAAATCTTGCGACATCAGCCCTACCAGGCCTCATTTGCTTCTTGTTGGTGGGAGGTACTCTTCAAGACTCTTCTCCCTTGCACGTATCTTTTCCCATTCTCACAGCTGATTGCTACTCCACTATTTGCAGTGATGCATTTGCTCGCTTATATGATAGACGCATGCTTGCACCACTTTCTTCCTGCCGGCAAAAGTTGCCACCACCTCCATGTGTTAACTACTTCTGTCCAATGCATCTTTCTGATCACGTTAGTTCATTGTCAATATCTCCTTAGTATTGTGATTCTGTGTTACTTCTGCTAATTTTAATTATCGTGTGAAGGAGTCCGGCTTGTTTGTTATGTTATTCCAATATGCAAAGGCTTGATTTTTTTTTGTCTTTCTTTGGAATCTGAGTTGATGATATTCTGTATTCAAAATGTGTATATATATATATATATATTTGATCACTAGCATATTTAGTGAGGGAAGGTCGAAATTCTCAAATTTCTGTATGGTATACTTGGGACTTCCAGAAACTATAGCGGTCAATGGGAGGGGCCTCCCTGTCCACATTGTAAGTAATTTTTTGGGAGGTTTAAATATGGATCAAGAAATCAAAAGTTCCACATACTATATAAAAAGGAATTGAAATTGATCCAATATTAAATATAATTGGAATACAATTTTTGTTATTGACTTGTGTGATTCAGTCTGATAGTGCTACTTTATACTATGCTTGGGAAAGTTCATATATAGTACTTGAGGCCCCACACCTCAAACGTGCCGCCTCCTCTGCTCATTGAGATCACATGGTTTTGTGACTTCATTTGCTTATTCTTTAATTTATTTTTCCCCACACTCATTCCAAAGGGTATCGGTATGAGCTCTTTTTAATTTGATTTATGGGTAGGGTACAAATAAACTTACATACTATACTTTCACTTGTTAGCTTACATTATAATGGAATCCTTCAAGTCCTCATTTGAAAGCATCTTCTGGCTTGTGTGTACTTTCTTGTCGAATGTCACAAATGTTATGTTGGGAGCTACACACGTTTGTTTGGTCAAGCTCCAAATTGCACTAGCCATGGCTGCATGTATAGGGGTTATCGTGTGCACTTCTTTACTTGGCTTGGCGATTACTCATTTCTTGTATTATATTATGAAACTAGATGCATAAACTAGTTTCTCTATAGGAGCCAAATTTGAAGCACTTGATGGGCATTAGGATGGATAAAAATGCATTAGAAAAAGAACATAGAGGGTATAACCTGGATATTCATCTATATTTATGGCCCTTTACAAATGCTTAATGGTTCTTACCGGTAAGCGCATGAATAGACATGATGATGTTTACCAATATTCTCTCCTTGTTGACTGACTGGGACTCTTACTTGGTAAGTGAGCATATGATAGTTAAAGGCTTTAGAGGTGCAGGAGGAATAATATGACTGCTGTATATTGAGTTACAACATAAGAGAATATGTATACAAGCAGGGGGAAAGAGATAGACTACAACTCCTAATAATATGAGGTAAATACTTATCTTTAGAAATTTATAACTATCAATTAATCCTCATCCACAGATTATTCTACACTCCCCCTCAAGTTGGATGGCATATGTTATACAATCCAAGCTTGACTTTTAACGTGTTAAACAGTGACAAATTTAGTGCTTTAGTGAAGATGTCCGCTACTTGTAGTAGAATTGTAGGAGACTTTAAGGATCCCTTTGACAATCTTCTCCCTGATACAATGACGATCTACTTCAACACGTTTTCTTCCATCATGATGATCTGGATTATGTGTCATGGCGATAGCAGCTTTATTGTCACACTAAATAGCCATCGGTAATACACAAATTCTTAGTTACTTTAGTGATCTCTTTAGCCAGAGTGCTTCACACACACCTAGGGCAGTAGCTCGTAGTTCGGCTGCAACACTACTTCTTGAGATTATTCTGTGTTTTTTACTTCGCCATGCGACAGGGTTACCAAACACATAGGAGCATTAACCCGAGGTAGAACGCCAGTCAGTTTGACACCTTGCCCAACTTGCATCCTTGAACACTTCTACACTTCGATTGTCTTGTTTCTTAATAGGTAAACCAGACGTGGTGTACCTTTACGATACCGTAGGATTTGATAGCCGACATCAAGATAGCATTGGGATAGTGAGTGCATGAACTGGCTTACATAGTTGACTACAGACTTAATATCAGGCCCTGGTATGTGCTAGGCATATCAGTCGACTAACAAGGCGTTGGAATCTCCGTGTCGATGACTGGAACCGTTGAACTAGCATCATGCTTTAGATTAGAATCCGTAAGAGTAGAGGCTGGCCAAGGTCCTAGGATCCTGGTATCTTTTAGCAAGTCCAAGATATATTTCCTTTGAGACAAGATAATAATGGGTTTCGAGAATTGTGGGTGCGGGTGAGGTGACTGGTTATTAAGTGAGGAGGTTGAAGTACTGGACGGCCAAATTTGTTTCTAGCTCGGGATCCTACGGGATTCGCTACTTGGTTTTCAACTTTTCATGAGGAAAGTAGTAAAATGATTTTCAACAAAGGTGACATCGTGTGAAACAAAGTATTTCTATTCTTTTGGACAATAACATCGATATCCATTTTGGAAGGAAGAATTATCCACAAACACCTTTCACACGCCTTGTACCAAGTTTGGACCTTTTTTTACTATGAATATGGACATAGAATGAGCAGCCGGATACTCTTAGATTAAGTGTGGAAGAGGCATAAGCCGTTGGGAGGGATTTTTGTCGGACGACTAGAGGTGTTTGGAATTGTAACACTCGTGAAGGAAATCAATTAATAAGGTAGCAGGCTGTTAGAATTGCATCACCCCAAAAAGATTTGGGTGTACAACTTTGGAATAGTAGGGCTTGTGCTACCTCTAATAAGTGAGGATCTTTTCTTTCGGAAATGTCATTTTGTTGTGGGGTATTAAGGCAAGAGCTTTGGTTTATGATACCATGTCTTGTGGTAAAGCTAGACATGGTTGAATTAAAATACTCCTTGCCATTGTCGGTTCAGAGGATTTTAATCTTTGCATCATATTACGTAAGAAGCATGGAATGAAACTTTTCAACAACGCTAACAACTTCAGCTTTCTCAAGTAAAAAGATAAATCCAACAAATTTGGTTATGATCATCAATAAATGAAATAAACTGTCTTTTATTAGAAATTGATGGAACTTTCAAAGGACCTCATACATCACCATGAAATAGAGAAATGGGCTAGATGCACCCTAAGTATGGATAAGAAACGAGATTAGGGGTAGGTTTAGGAGTAGGTTAGTGGGTGCGTGTGTTTGCTGTTCAAAAAAAAAAGAAACGAGATTCTAGTATGTTTTGACATTTGACAGACTTCACTTGGAAAAACATCAGAATTACCAAACAAAGATGAAAATAACCTTTTTAGGTATGGAAAGAAAGAATGGCTTAGCCTTTGGTGAAAAAGACGATTCTTTGGTGATGGTTTAAGGTAGTAGATCCATGAAATATGAAGCTTACGGCAGATTCAGATGAAAGGAAGTAGTATAATCCAGAAGTCTCTTTAGCACGACCAATCGTCTTTCCAGAGACCTGATCTTGAAAAATGCACATATTTTTCGAAAAATTAGCCATACACTTGGACTCCGAAGTAGTACGGCTAATAGAGATAAGACCGTACAACAGTTTAGGTACTGATAGAACATGATGGATAAGCTCTCTCTTTAGTGAGCATCTTTTTGTATATCTCAACATCTATTGGATCTTTCCACTCATGTTGAGAAAAAAGATCCAGTCCCTGCCAACGTTTGGTTAGAGTATAGAAGTAAGTAGGAACATTACCAGTATCTTGCCTCAAGTTTCAAGCCCTAGTTCGAAGCTTGAACATCTGTGAGGAGCCTTCGAGATCTGAATAGGAGCGAGCAACGACATCCCATATGGATTTTGCCATGGGGTAAAGAAGGTAGATTGCCACAATGCTGTCTTGCATCGAGTTGATGAGCCATGCCATAACCATGGAATTCTGAACATTCCATTTGGCATAGGAGGAATCGGTGGATGAGGGAGGGTTTTTATTGGAGCCATCGATATAGACATACTTATCATTCCCAGGAATAGCGAGTAGGACAGATTGAGACCATTGCGGGTAATTCTATCCAGAAAGCTTAAAGCTTGTAATTTGGAAAGAGACCGTTGTCGTAGGTGGCAGTAGTAGGGACTAGGGATGATCTTTAATGAGGTTTCTGTTGATTTTTTGGAGTCTGATCCCATGGTGGTTGTCTACTAAGGCCTTGTTTTTTCAATTTCAACTCTTAGTGACTACTTATATTAGATTTGATCAGACAAGACAATTAAGACGTTTGTCTTTTTCCCTTTTCAGAGCCTCTTAACCCTTAATATCCTCTAATAAATTAAGTGATAGCCTAGCCACTTAATTACCTCTTATTTATGTCCAACACCATTCTTCCGATTTCAACGTCAATTTTAGCATAGACGCACCTCAAATTTGCAAAACATCTTAAATCGCTTAAACCAAGGCTTCTGTGTGGGAGGTATGATTAAAAATCCACAGCCTTGCAAATCTTCCAACCTCCTTTTGTTTCTTTTTTGTCTTTTCAACTTCCGATCATCGATGCTTATTTCAATTGATGTATTTAAGTTGAACTTTTGAGGGATAAAATAGACAATTTTACATATTAAGACGTTTTTCAGTTTACAAAAACAAACAGTCTTGTTGATTCAGATTTCAGACTTCAGCACCACCTCTTAAGAATCAGAAGTGAAATTAGACTTTAGGACTTTAGCATCTCTTAGAAAAACCTAAAGCTTTCAAAGCTCAGATACCATAAAAGCTTTAGAGGTGTAGGAGGGATAATATTTTCTATTGTATATTGAGTTGCAACATTAGGGAATATATATACAACTACGGAGAAAGATGTAGACTACAACTCCTAACAATATGGGATAAATACATATCTACAGAAGCTTCCTTATTAGAGTCTGTCTACAACTATCAATTAATCCTCTCCCTGCTGACTGGGACTCTTACCCTCTAACCCACAATGTTGCTGACCAAGATGCTATCCTGGTAAGAACCATCAGCCTCACTTACTCGGTAAGCACTTACCCAGACTGAACCATGATTTCCAAAGCAACATATCAAGAGTCTCACTTACTGGTAAGCGCTTACCCAATTTGTCGCATGTGGTCTATTTCATACTTAACTTGGTAAAAGGATTCTGTTAGGTTTACTGGGCCTCATTCATTGCTATTCTTGTGTTGATTATGCTAATTCTTTCATCCCTGTTATCCTCAGGTTTCTGTATTTCACAATAGACGGCGGCTTTTAAACTTTCAACATGTTTATTTACTCTTATGTTTTTCAGGGGCGGCAAGGCTTGCACTTGACTCATGTTACATTTAGTCCAAATGGAGAAGAGGTTCTTCTCAATTATAGTGGAGAGCATGTGTACTTATTTGACTTAAATCCTGGTATGATTTAAAATTACAAAACTCTCCCTTAACCATATCTCTATGGGATTACAAGAAAAAACAAGATTGAAAGTGTGTAATAAATACTAATCCGATTCCTCTACATGACTACATCTACTAAACAAGCTGTCATCTAACTGCAAACCTGGAGAAATCAGTCATCAAACAGTTGGCTCAAGACAACTTGGACCAACCATCAACATCTTCCAATGTGACTAAAACCATTAATATGACACGTTACTGACCATATGGGTGTTCATAGTTCGGTTCGGCTCGGTTAGTACGAAAAATGTGAACCGAACTGCATGAGGCGGATACCTGGTTACCCGAACCAAAATCGAAACCAAACCGCAGGATGAACCACACCAAATCGAACCAAACCGAACCGAAATTAGTGGGTTACCTGCAGGTTCACGGTTACCCGAATTTATTAGAAAATTTTATTTGCAATATATAAATAATACTAAAATAGAAAATCTAAACCAATTACATGACAAATGCATAAAAATAATTCAAGAACGACTAACTAAAATATGTTTTATGGTTTAAAAATATCCATTATTCGGTTGATGGTTATTTATAAATTAAATAGTTAATATTAAATACAATATTATTAAGTGTACTATATATATATATATTAGAGCAAAACCGACCCGTTAATACCTTGTATTTTGGTTTTCCGGGTTTTCCGGTTTCCGGTTGTTTCGGTTTCGGATCAAATGTTGCGGCTCGGTTTCTCAGTTTTCCAGTTTTTTTAACACCCCTGACCACTTGCAATGGTTTATGGTTTTATAGTTCATGGAAGTGCTATGCGGTACACATCAGATGATGCAATGAAGTTTTTTAATCCGACCGCCATACTGAAGGAAGTGCAATCTAAATCATCAGTCTCCGATTTCTTCCCAAATCGTTTTCCCGCAAAGAGGAACCTTGCTGCTCCGGTGTGCTTTCTATCTTTGGTATCATCCCACATTTTGGTTTTTTCATCAGCAAAATTGGTTATGCTTGACTTTGAGTCTGGTGACTATGCCACAGCTTGACCAATGCCGAAAACTGCTTCAAATTGCGGAGAAGTCCTTACAAGAGGGAGCCAACTATTATTATGGCATTGAGGCCTGCAATGATGTTTTGCATGGTCATGGTCAGATTGGGCACGCTCTAATGCATGAATGTTTGTGTTTACGGGCAGCATTGCTCCTCAAGGTTTTCTAAAACCTTTTTCTATAGTTTGTTGTAACTAACAAGTGCACTTTGCCTCGGTTGATTTTTTATATATTGTAACTTACTTTTCAGCGGAATTGGAAAAATGATGGTCTTATGGCTATAAGAGATTGCTATAGGGCTGTGGAAATTGATCCTAGTTCGTTTAGAGCCCTGCACTGTATGGCTGAAGCTCTATTACAGGTAAATTTGAGCTTTATAAAATTGTTTCTTTTAGATTGACTTTCAAGTTAATATGCCTAAGAAAATATGAGTTCTGATTCTATAGATGCTTGCAGTTGTTTAAAAGAATTATCTGGGCTACATTTTGTATTCCAATTGATGTTTCTGGTGTATAATTGCCAATCAGATGGGTAAACACAAAGAAGCTTTGGAGTTCGCCATGGCTGCTCAGTTTTCAGCTCCATCTAATCCTGAAGCTGCTGAGATGGTGGAGAACATTAAAAAGCGTATCGATACAGGTTCGTAAAATATCCCTATTAATCTCTTGAAGAAATACTAGAAGGCAACTCGCTCAATGCGGCGCGATAAATCTCGATTTTAATTTTTAATTTTAATTTTTGTCTTTGTCGATTTTATAATACGGTTTGGCGTGGTTTTGGTAAATTAATAATGTATTTATGTTT
>LUCG01070062.1:229-10323 GCA_001633085.1 Carthamus tinctorius | reverse complement strand
GACTTGCCACGCGACTTAAAGTCGGGGGCAAAGTCGCGTAATCGTATATGACTTTGTACATGAAAAAGTTCTTCTTGTTTTCCTAAAAAGTTACGTTCTCGTATGAACCCCACATTGCGAAGAACCACAAATATCGCACATTTTCATGAAATAATTCAAGAAACCAGAGATCAAATACAAATTAGTATATCAGAAATGCAAACACAAACACACTTCAAAATTTCCTGTTTATAGAATCGAATAACCATCACAAACAGGTATTATAATCATCATTAACCTACAATGCATCACTTCAAATCTCTCAAAACAAAATCAAAATCCAGGAATCAGTCTTACCGTTGAAGGCCTTGGTGATCGGAAGGCATCCACGTCTTCCTCAACGACCGCCGTCTCCCGACCGACGCAAAACCGGTCTGAATCCCAACGAAAGCCATCACCTTATGCCTCTTACGACGACCTCCATCGGAGACCAAACCAGAATCGCCACCGCTTTTATCCCAAGCTACAGAGACCGATATAGGCTTCAGATGCTTACATCCATACACTCCTGTGAAATCTCCTCCGAAGCCGACAATGGCGAACAGCAACAACAATCCGACGAATCCGATCAGGAAGCAGATGGCGAGGGCGATTGATCTAGGAGCAACGGTGGATGGATATTGGCGAGCGTGGAAGAACCTCCGAGACGAAGGCATCGGCATTGGAAGAAGAAAAGGAAACCCTAGAGATCTGTAACGTGAATCTAGGGTTTATTATCGACAACTGTGAATTGAGATCATTGAAATTGATAGAATGAAATCTAGGTTTTTGGTAGGAAGAAGTGAAGAAGATGAATTGGGTTAGTTGGTTGTTGGTTAGGATGGTTTGTGTTTGTTGTTGTAACGTCCAAATAAATCATATCATGATGATTTATAGTTTTTCCATGTTTGATTTGATTTTATACGGTTGGATACGGAAATTGCTATTTGCACCCCTATAAATATCAGAATCGTTCGATTCCATACGTTGGAAATATGAAAAGCAGACTGATGATATTGATGCGTATGAGGAGAGTATGAGTGTATGAGGAGAGTACGAGTGTAATCAGCAATTATAAGGTTGCAATCAGCCTCCCCCTTATATCATGAGTACCACATGAAACTCTGGTTTTAACCCTTCACTGTCACATCAGCGCACATCAGATTTCCACCATTCCATCCTCAAACCATCACCAACCTTTCAGACCTTGTAACACAATCTTTCAACATTTCATACCCTTTATCATTTTTATTAATTATATATATATATATATAAGAGAGAAAGAAAGAAAGACAGAAGACNGTGAGCCCGCCGTCCGAAAGCACACTCGAGCCCGCTGCGCTTGTACCACACACGAGTTGAGCCCGCCCGAAACCACGGCGAACCTGCCGACCGTAACCGCCCGAGGTACTCATGGCCTTATATATAACAGGTTTTCTGCAAAAATAATTCAACCAATAAAAATTTAATTAAATCAAATGTCAAATAGCATGATAAAATAAGGTAAATTCTATCCATACCTCTTAGTAGGTGTATGTGATTACTTGGGTGGGTCCAGAATGAGAGGGGGGAGTATGGATTCTGTGAGTAAAAAGGAGGGGTATGGATAACAACATCCTAAAATAAAATGATGTATCTCGATAAGCTTTTTTATCGGGTTTTTTTTATACAAGTCATAACTGTATAGATAAAAAGTTATTATCTTTTATTGGGTTACCTACTTATCTAGCTAATAAGGTTGTGTTTGGTCAAAATAAACTAGCTTATTGAAACGCTAGTTGGTGGTAGCATCTCATGAGATTTTTATAGGTTTTTTCAATTATACCCTTATTGATATTAATTATTATACCTCAAATACCATTTTTTAGTCATTTTACATAATCATATGCTAGTTTTTGTCAAACATGATTTATCCATAAGCTAGCTTATCAGCTACTAGCTAGCTTATTAGTCAACAGCTAGCTTATCCAACTATCAACTACCAGCTAGCTTATCAGCTAGTTTGTCAAACACAGCCTAAGTTTTAAAAATAACTTTCACAATTAGCAGTATTGCAAGATGAGAAGAAATTGTAAGGATGATGTAAATGGAACGGAATAATTCTCGATCATTTAAATTAAGAATAGTTATGTCAAATATAGATTTTCTTGGATACATTCTTTGAAAGTTGATGATCATCGTGTGAGATGATATTATACTATTTGAAGTAAAGATAGATTTGGATGCATTTGATCTTCCTTCATTATCACTAAGATCACAAGTGGATATAGTTTTGTTTGTTTTGATTTGTTTCAAACAAGGTGCAAAACTGCAAATGAACATAATAGTAAAAATAATTAGACCCTCATAAAAAGAAAGAGTCAAGACACAAGATCTACAAGGCAAATCCAAGCAAAATAGGACAAAAAGAGAAAGAAAAAAAAGGCAAAAACAACCCCAAACTAAAAACAAACAAAAACCCTAAAGAGAAGAAAATCGGTAAAACTTGACTTCCACAATAGTCGACTTAAAGCCGTATTAAAAAATCTAGTTTAGTAAGGTCTTTTTTACTTACCTCTTACCACCTTTTACTCGGTAAAAAGTTCTTATTTAAATAAGAGGTACGGTGTTTACTAAAATCAAAACCACCTTTGACTAGGACATGATGCCGCCGAGTGTTCTTCTTACTGAAGTAGGAGACAGAGCCAATACTTACCATGACCAATAACACTCTTTTTCTCATCTACCCTGTCTTTAATCTTTCTTTTTTCACTGAAAAACATACCTTAAAAAAGATGTAACCATAACCAAGATTTGATATCTTCAAGAATAGTAGTTTATTTGTACAATATTTTGATAAAATTGAACATGACAAAACAACTTTAAAAGAACTAAACAACCATCAAAAGAAATTTATTATTTTTCTTTTATCTTAAGATTGTTATAGTGCAACAGATAATCAAAATACTTTTATTTATTTATGAACATTCATATATTAATTTTATATTTATATTTATCAACATTGATACGATATTATATTTATTAATATTCATACCTCGATTTTATATAGTTATATTTTTATAATAAAATAATTTATGATTAAATATACTTATAAATATTTAATGTATCATAATGAATTGAAATGTAAACCACTTTTTCATTGTGAACGTGAGGACATCCGAGAGCGCTCCACGTGAGAATCCAACTTCCGCGACTTAGCTTTATTCAGTCTGCATAAAGCCCACGGGTTAGCTTCATTCAAGCTTTATTCATACTACATAAAGTATTAGGCAAACTGAATGAAGCTAACTCACACGCTAAGTCGCCCGCGTCAGAATGCGACTAAGCTTTATTCAGTCTGAATGATAGCTTTATACAGTATGCATAAAGCTTAGTCGCATATTTTTCACATTACCACGTGGTGCGCTCTCGACTGTTCTCACGTCCAAAATGAAAAAGTGGTTCACATTTAAACTTTCGTCATCGTATATAATATATTTTTAAAGTATAGAAGACGAAAATAAAGAGACACCTCCAAATCCAAGCGTTTAATCACCTTCAAAGCTTAAAGGCATCCATGGCGGCAAGTACCAATATCCTATCTTTAAAGATCTTGGAGAACATGTTCATGCCCATGTTGCAGAATTGTAATCACATCTCAAAACTGAAGAAAATCCATGCCCAAATTGTGAAATTTTCATTATCAGAGAGCAATTACTTGGTCACAAAAATGGTGAACATATGTGATCAACATGAAGAAATAGACTACGCAAGATTGTTATTCAAAGAGGTATCTCACCCAAATATTTACTTATACAATGCCATAATCAGGGCTCATACACATTGCCACTTGTATCTCTTCACCATTGATTTATACAAGCAAATGCTCAAAGAAGCAATTTTTCCAGATAATTTCACATACCCATTTGTTATAAGATCTTGTGGAGGGATTTCCAGCCTTGATGTGGCCAAACAGGTTCATGGGCATGTTTTGAAATCTGGGGTTCAATCGAATGTCGTTATCGAGAATTCGGTTTTGGATATGTATGTGAAATGTGATGCTATTTGTGACGCACACAACGTGTTCGATGAAATGCCTGACAGAGATGTGATATCTTGGAACAGTCTTGTTTATGGGCATATAAAATTGGGGCAGATGAAAAGGGCAAGAGAGATTTTTGAAGGGATGCCGGAAAAGTCAATTGTGTCATGGACCGCGATGATTTCTGGGTACACGTTAATCGGGAGTCACGCAGATGCGTTGCATATTTTCCGAACGATGCAGCTGGCTGGGGTTAAGCCCGATTGGATCAGCTTGCTCTCGGTGTTGCCGGCTTGTACGCAGTTGGGAGCTCTCGAGCTCGGGAAATGGATCCATTTCTATGCCGAGAAAACCGGGTTCTTGGAAAAGACGAGCGTGTGCAATGCGTTGATGGAGATGTACGCCAAGAGTGGTAACATCGAGCAAGCACGGCAGGTGTTCGACGAAATGGTCGAAAGAGACGTGATTTCTTGGAGTACGATGATCGGAGGGCTAGCGAACCACGGAAAAGCTCCCGATGCAATACGATTGTTTCAAGAAATGCAGAAGACGTCCGTCAAACCGAACGAGATCACGTTCGTAGGTCTTTTATCGGCTTGCGCTCATGCAGGATTCCTAGAAGACGGACTCAAATACTTCGATTCCATGAGACACGATTACAATCTTGACCCGGGTATCGAGCATTACGGATGCTTGGTGGATCTTCTCGGGCGAACCGGTTGCCTCGATAGAGCTCTTGAGCTGATAAACACGATGCCCATGAAACCGGATTCTGCGATCTGGGGTTCGTTGCTAAGCTCGTGCAGAACGAAGGGCAACCTTGGGATGGCGGTCGTCGCAATGGAGCATCTTTTGGAGCTCGAACCAGAAGATAGTGGAAACTACGTGTTGCTCTCGAACATATACGCGGATCTTGGAAGATGGGATGGTGTTTCGAGGATGAGGAAGCTAATAAGACGTAAGATAACGAGCAAGAAACCAGGGTGTAGCGCGATTGAGGTTGACAATGGTGTTGAAGAGTTTGTGTCGGGTGATGACTCGAAGCCGTTTTCTAGCGAAATTTATCGGATGCTCGAGTTGATAGGTTTGCATCACAAAATAGCAAGCGATTTCTTTGAAATCACCGCGGAGGAAATGTAGTTATCGACACTATTTCGAAGAGGTTGCATCACAGAATAGTACAAAGGCAGTTGAGCAGTAGTTCCAAAGAACATACAGATTTGATACTTGATACTTAGATTAGGATTAGCTTGTTTACTGAAAATAGGGGTTAAAGATTACTTGTTAAGAGGTGGGTTCAAATGTGAACCACTTTTTGGTTGTGAACGTGAGGACAGCCGAGACCGCGACACGTGGCGGATGACTAAGCACCACCTCAGGTCCACGGCGGATGACTAGGCGCGATTCATGGGAGGACATTGAATTAAAGGAGGGGACCACACTCAAAGACGCCACGTGTCGCGCTCTCGGCTGTCCTCACGTTCACAACCAAAAAGTGGTTCACATTTGAACTTTCCTCTACTTGTTAATGGTTAACATTTGGGTCAGTGGGAGATGTGTGACTTCAGAAAATGTGGTTCTATTTTTGATCTTGAAGTTAGAAATTGTTGTATGAGTAGCTGTATTTCAAGTTAAGTAGGACCCTTGTGGGATGGGGAGACATTATGTGATTGTTATTAGTGAAGCCTACAAAACCATTGGATTTATAGATTGTTATTTGTTAAGCATTGGATGCAATGTGTGTATTAATTACTCATTTGGTCATGCCTATTGCTAAATTTCAGACATTAAGTGCTTGATTATAGTTCATGCATTATAACTCTCATGTTTGAACTTCATTTATTGCAATCATGGTATCTGGTTGTCACTTTGTTTCACTTTTGGTCCCTCAAACTAACAGCCAAGAGCTCAAACCAAAAGATACCCGAAACCATGTGCTGCTTCTCAAGCATGCATGCAGATCTAGGAAGATGGGACGGAAATTCCCAAGAGGTAATGTAACATCCTAGGCCAACCATATCAAATATTCAGGGCCGGCCCTGGGCACGTGCAGCACGTACGACCCGCACAGGGCATCAAGTCCAAGGGGGCATCAAATTTTCATCCATTATTGTTAATCTAGGTTTAATAATTTAGGAGTTGGGCTAATTAAAAACATTGGCACAACAACTGCCTCGCTAAAGCTTGGTAGTATTGTTGGGGCACCGTGAAGACGTTTTCGAATTGCATTATGTGAACTCTCAAACCTAAAATTTCCAGCCGATTTCTTTTGTTCTTTCATAGTTCTGAATTTCTTATTGTTCCGATTTAGAGTTGAGCATTATGTTTCCAGCTGGTTAACGGTCATAAAGAATCACGAAATCGAAGTGATTCACACCGATTATTGATTTAGGAAAATCATTCATTGGTTCTCATTTCTCGATCCTTCATTAGTTTACACTTCTCAAATCATCAAGTTGGTTTATTGCTTTAAGGTTTAATGAGACTGAGAATATCGATTTCTCAAATCTCACTTAAAATTCTCAATTGAGCCTATTACCAAGTCTCGGGTATGAAATTGTTTCTAAATTCCAACGTTTAATTATATTATGTATTCACTGTTGATTTGTTTCTCAATTAGGCCATATGAAGATAACGAATATGAAAAACTAATTGACATTTTTCTTCAAGAAATGCATGAAGACTTCGTTTTAGTTGATGTGTCTTTATATTTTGTAATTTAGTTTTTGGTTTTTATGTCCCACTTTGTATTTTTTTTTCCTTTGTAGTTAATGAAAATCAGTATAGGAATGAGTCGCACAGTTTGACTAGATCCCAAACTTTTTAAAATCCTATGTTTTGGGGTTTTATTTGCTTAAAAAATAGGCACATGGGGCATTTTTTAACATTTTCGCACAGAGCATCATAATCCTTAGGATCGCCCCTGCAAATATTGTCCACTTTGCCCACAAACCTGGACTCATCAGGTACGGACCTATAGAAATTTTCAAAACGGTGGCACCATCTGACTATAAGAAACATATATACAGATATTCTCATAAAGTTAGTATTAGTTTAGTGGTCAGTACTTTGCTTTTTAAATGAAAGGTCTCGTGTTCGAGTCTTGTTATTACAAATTTTTTACAAACATAATATTAAAAACCAAAAAAACTAGATAAATAACTCTACCGAGATTTGAACCTGAAATCCTCTCATTTGAAAAGCAAGGAACTAACCAACTAAACCAAAGAAAGCTTGTATCTTTATTGGAGTTTCAAAATATATATGGTGGCACACCGCAAATTAATATGATGGTGGCACTTTTCACGACCCTATATTTTTTTACACTGTGATGGAGGAACGATACCGATACGGCGGCACGTGCCACCGTGGACCCTTAGTTAGGTCCGTCCATGAGACTCATAGTTTTAAAACACGTCTAATAGAGAAGGTATCAAGCCACCCTTGTAAGGTAACCTTTGTTCTCCTCCCGAATCAGTATTGGATCTTACAGGGTAACATGACTTGAACCCATTTTTAGCTTTTTTTTAATTAAACTTAGGAAAAGTCTAGAAAAGGTCAGATGAGCATAGATTTAGAAGAAGTCCAACATAGCAACTCTTTGAGTTGCATGATTTCTTGTTCTCTGGTTTATGTAACATTTTTAGGTATACAACTTCATCCTTCATTTGTTTGTACCTTAAGTCGGTTTTTTCTAACCGTTAGGCTAACAAAAGTTCGTTATCATTCTACATTACAGACAGTCGGACAATGTTATATCATAGCCCGATTCAGCTAAGCTTCCTTCCATCTTTGGCACACACGAAAGCTTCGAAACTTGTTCTACCAACTTATCATCTCGGTTTCCACCCTCTTGCAAGAATGGCACCATACCCAGCTGCGATGTTGTTTCTTCAAAATTCAGGTTTTCAGCTTGTATAGCAGCAGCATCTATTCAATGGTTTTCGGAAAGAAAAGAAAGGGTTTAGATTTGAGGAACACAAAACCCTAAACCCTAAAGTTACCCGAGAGATGTGGGGGGTGCACCTTTAAAGTGTTTGATCTGGATTGATGACCCTTGGTACATGGGCTTCTTGAGCCATACCGTTCCTGGGAACACCATGAGATTGGTTCTGTCCAGGCTCTTCTTCTCATCGTCTTCCAACCGTGTGAAACCGAACCCCTCTGTCCATGTCTCAACAACGCTCGGAATGGCAGAGACCACTAGCTTCTCAACTTTGAAGGACTTGAGCATCTGACAACACACCAAAGCCGACTTGAATGTGTTAATGAACCAGGACCAAACACAAGCTTAGTACCAACATGAATGCTTGACTAATCTCATGGGACCCTCAAGATAACAGCTAGGAAAATCCCCTAAGGAGACTAAAACTAGCGGCGTATATCATGAGGCCCTGAAGATAACAGCTAGGAAAATCCCTGGGTACTCAAACTAGCGGGCATATTATCCCATGGGACACTGAAGATAACAGCCAGGAAAAATCCCTGGGATACTCGAACTTACGGCATATATCCCATGAGACCCCGAAGATAATTTTTTTTTTAAAAGTCCGTGAGGAGGCTCAAACTAGCAGCATATATCCCTTGGGACTGTGAAGATAACAGCCATCAAAATCCGTGAGGAGGCTCAAACTAGCAGCATATATTCCTTGGGACCCTAAAGATAACAGCCATGAAAATCCCTTAAACTAGCGACAATGGGGAGAAATCCCAAGGCAATAGCCTTTATTCACCTTAGATGGGCCATTTGGGGTTTTCAACTTTTTATGCAAATATCACATCTTTAAAGTTCAATGGAAAACTCGAGCTAAAAACTATGTTTACTTCTATTTCTCCAAAAACGGCCATTATGCATGGGAATTAGATGGAACTGTTGTTTAGAGTTTACCTCTTCAATTGCATCCATGAGGCGCCTACACATTCCTTGGCGCCTATATCTGCTGCATGTCGCAATGAGGGGCAACTCTGCAACCGTTGCACCATGGATCCTGAATGTGTATATATAAATATATTATGTTAGAAGATATATATCCACCCCTGATGAAGCATGATATATGCAACACAGCAACAGACCAACGAATGGCACGAAATCACAAGCTTTTCAATATAGACACCATAAGATATAGAAATTTCATCTATCAGAAGTACCTTATGGACGCTGCACATAGTAAAATGTCATCTTTCTCCAGGACCACTGTGTAGAATCCCTCATAGTTGAGACGGACGAATTCTGATCTGCAGAGAACCAATCGTCGTTTCACAAAATTATTATATAATGTAAAGACAGCAATAACAATGGAGTCTATGAGGAAAAGATAAGGAAACAGAAAATGATGAAAGAGAGTTGGGAAAAGAAATTTGTTGCTGACCCGCAATTGTACAATACATGGGGTATCATATGAATGCCTGTTCTTGTATCCACCATCGGGAGAAAGCACTCCTCCATGATTGTAAGTGCAACAGCTAGTTTTAGATTGCATTCCGCCTTCAGAGCAACAAAACTCTCACCAGAATGAACCTTTTTGTCACCATGAATACATCTCAAAACAGTCCACGAGAAACCATCAGAGATGGGATTCACATGTCCAATCCGGGACTGAAGACCTGAGTGAATCTGCAAAAGATTCCCAATGAGTGTTCGGTAACCATGGCAGATCAAGAACTGTTAAGAGGGAAAAACATTAATTGCATATTACCTTCTTACAGGTTTCTCCACAGAACCAGTTAGGAGCCACCGATTCTCTCTCGATCTTATTCTCTTTGATGCATTCCTCATGATCTGTTTACAAGAAAGAAAACGGTCAGCACATATATGCAATCTCACGAGAAGCAAGCTCAACTTCTGGTTGATAAGTGCAGACACTTACATTTCCGTTCGCACTGCAAACACTTCAGAGCATTAGAGACCGAAGACTCAATCTGATTGACTACATTCCCACAACTACAGCAACAGCATGTTGAACAATACCAATTGCCTTCCGGTAGCTCCTGGAATAATATGAGCATAAAAATGGGATTAGAATCCCACACTCTATAAAAACCAATATATATATAT
>LUCG01069899.1:0-17086 GCA_001633085.1 Carthamus tinctorius | reverse complement strand
TTCACAACCAAAAAGTGGTTCACATTTGAACCCACCCCTATATATATATATATATATATTGGATATTTGTTTTCACGATGTTACAAATTGATCCTTTAAGGAGCTAAAGTTTTGTATCATCTAATATGATTTTATATATGAACATGATCATGAAACGAGAGTGCATGATCACATATTATTTTCATTTACTTAATGAGGTTATTTTACATTAAACAACAATGAATGTGTATGTACGATTCAATAGATATGTAAAACTAACTTAACACCCGTATATTTTATGTAACATACTAAGTCGAGACAAGTACACTTATTATATACTTTGAAGCGTTTTACTAAAAATACAATAAGCATAATTATCTAGTTAAAATTATATACTATTCTTTGAACTGAGACACATTCTTATTTTTACACACATCTTTTGGTCTAACTGATTTGTTTAATTATCCGATGTTATGTTTACAAGTTCATCATGCTTTATTGACCATCATGTCCCAGCCTAATAATTTCCCATCGAATTGGTGTTACTAACGATAAAAAGTTTGAAACTAGCAACATCAATTTTATCAACCACAAGTGTTGTGATGTCGTTGAGAAGCAGGAGATGTGATGGAATATCCATCTGTCCAGGTTTAATTCTAGACGTCCACAACAATTGTAGCCACTGAGTTTATAAGCGCTGATGTCTTATAACTATAATTTCCTGGGACTAGTCCACGAATTGTCCGAGACATCCTTCTGAAAAGAAAAAACACATCGATTTTATTGTTCAAACAGCTATAATTTTTTTTATAAGAAATCAACTTATAGGGGTTAAAAGTGTGAAACATTATACTAAAAGGGCCATTGCTACATTTCACACAATTCTTTTAAGCGGCAAATAAAACCTGTTAATGTTATCCACAACCAAGTTACTGTCTTTCTTCTTCTTCTTCTTCTTCTTCTTCTTCTTCTTCTACTCTGCAGCAGCTCTCAGACTCCATTGTTAAGCTTCCTGCATCTCTTTGCTCTCTCTCAACGACACAGAATTACACGCCAAACGAAGTGAATTTCCAATCTCAGAGCGTGAAACATACAATCGACTCATGCGAACTAAAACCCTAGCAACAAGATGACACTCTCGTACCACCACTCCATCTCTCCAATTCTCATCCGTAGTGCAAACAAACCCTCCATACAGGTACACACTTTCCCCCAATTCTCCACCCGAGGGTTCAAATTCCACCGGTCAATCGCAATCTGCGAGAGCTCGGTAGCCAAACCACCGTCGTCCAGATCCAGGACCAGATCCAAACCTAAACCTAAAGAGCTCGTTTTCGGATATCCTTCGAATAGCGTCGAGAAAGGCAAGTACAGCTACGAAGTCGAAAGCCTGCTCAACAAGCTCTCCAGCTTACCTCCACGAGGCAGCGTAGCGCGTTGCCTCGAGCCGTTCAAGAACAAGCTCAGCCTCAATGACTTCTCTTTGGTCTTCAAAGAGCTCGCACAACGTGGAGACTGGCAGAGATCTCTACGTCTCTTCAAGCAGATGCAGAGACAGGTTTGGTCTAAGCCAAACGATCATATCTACACGATAGTTATTGGAATTTTAGGTCGTGAAGGTCTGCTTGATAAATGCTCCGAGGTGTTCGACGAAATGCCTAGCGAAGGGGTGCCTCGTAGCGTGTTTTCCTACACTTCGATTATCAATGCCTATGGGCGTAACGGTCAGTATGAAGTTTCTTTACAGCTTCTTGATAGAATGAAGAAAGAACGAATCTCCCCCAATAATTTGACTTATAATACTGTTATCAATTCATGTGCTAGAGGTGGGTATGAATGGGAAGGCTTGTTGAGTTTATTTGCCGAAATGAGACACGAAGGGTTACAACCCGATTTAGTTACGTATAATACTTTGCTTGCTGCTTGTGCTAGTAGAGGTTTAGGTGATGAAGCTGTAATGGTTTTCCGGAGTATGAATGAAGGTGGAACCATACCGGATACTACAAGCTACGATTACTTAGTTCAGACTTTCGGTAAATTGGGTAATCTTGGAAAGGTTTCGGAGCTTCTTAGGGAGATGGAGTCGAGAGGGAATTTACCCGAAGCGTCATGCTATAATGTCTTATTGGAAGCATACTCGGATTTAGAACAGATTAAGGAGGCAATGGATGTTTTTAGGCAAATGCAGACAGCTGGTTGTGTAGCTAATGCAATGACCTATACTATTCTGTTGAATCTTTTTGGGAGGCAAGGGAGGTACGATGAAGTTCGTGAACTTTTTCTTGAAATGAAAGTTAGCAGCATGGGGCTGGATGCTAGTACTTACAACATCCTTATAGATGTTTTTGGCGAAGGTGGGTATTTTAAGGAGGTGATAACTTTATTCAACGATATGGTGGAAGAGAAGATTGAACCGAATATGGAGACGTATGAGGGGTTGATAGTTTCATGTGGGAAGGGAGGACTTCATGAAGATGCCAAGAGGATTCTACTGCACATGAGGCAGAATGGATTAGTGCCAAGTCCAAAGGCTTATACTGGGATTGTGGAAGCTTGTGGACAGGCTGCTTTATATGAGGAAGCTCTTGTAACTTTTAATACGATGAATGAACTGGGGAGCAAACCAACTGTTGAGACGTTTAACTCGTTGATTGATGTGTTTGCCAGAGGGGGACTGTATAAAGAATCTGAAGCAATAGTTTCTAGAATGGATGAGAGTGGTGTTTCGGGGAATAAAGATACATTTAATAGTGTAATTGAAGCGTTTAGACAAGCGGGACAGTTTGAAGACGCGATTAAAGCATATGTTGATATGGAAAAGGCAAAGTGTAACCCAGATGAGCGGACACTTGAGGCAGTTCTGAGTGTTTACTGCTTTGCAGGTCTTGTGGATGAAAGTGAAGAGCAGTTTCACGAGATTGAGAAAATGGTTGTGTTGCCTAGTGTCATGAGCTACTGCATGATGCTGGCAATTTATGCAAAGAATGAAAGGTCAGTTATGAAAGTTAAAATAAAATGCTGATTTACATCTTGCATAGCTTTATCATTTTCTTTATGATAATTTAGCACAAAGAATTTAGAACGTTATTCCTGAATTCCAGTTCCATTTACAGCTTTGGTATTTCAAATTTTCAGGTGGGACGATGCCTATAAATTGCTGCATGAGATGATCAGATGTGATTCATCGAATGTTCATCAGGTGATTGGGCAGATGATTAGGGGAGATTATGATGATGCCTCCAATTGGCAAATGGTAGAGTATGTTTTCGATAAACTCAATACGGAAGGTCGTGGTTTAGGATTGAGGTTCTACAACACACTGCTGGAAGCTCTTTGGTGGTTAGGTCAAAAGGAAAGAGCTACAAGAGTGCTTAAGGAAGCAACAAGGAGAGGACTTTTCCCTGAAATGTTCCGTAACAGCAAGCGTGTGTGGTCTGTCGATGTACACAGGTATAGTTGTTGCAACGCTTTTCTTTGAGGAAATACAGCTATATTAGGAAGTTGTGGATAAGCAATCTTGTATGTGACCATGTGTTGTTTGATCATCTGTAGGTTGTGGCCTGGTGGTGCATGTGCGGCTATATCGGTTTGGTTTAAGGATATGTATCAGATGTTAGAGGATGGAGAGGATCTTCCTCATCTAGCTTCTGTGGTTGTAGTGTAAGTTCCTTCTCCTGACTTGGTGGTTGTGTGTTAATTTTGTTCCCACAAATTGTTAACAAAAAGAGCACTACATTAGTCCCAAATTTAGCTGTCCTTGTTTTGAATTTGGCATGAAGATCTACAAATTGTTAACGAAACAGCACTCAGACAGTGTTACAGACATCCTTCGCAGATATCTACAATTAGAAGTCCTCAAGAGGTCATGACTAGTGATTTAAAAAAAATGCAAATAACACTAACCTGCATTTTAAGCTTCGAAGGGGTTTGACTCACTTGAGCTCTGCTCTTCTCGAGACCTCTTTTACGAAGGAAAGGGATGGAAAGTGGGGGAAAGAAAAACATCTCGTGTTCTTGAATTCTTTTAGGGGGGAAAGGAAAGGAAAAAGGAGAATAATGTTGATGTTCCTCCCAAAACTTTTCCTCCAAAATGTTGGAGGAAAGCCAAGGGAAGAAATAGCAACACTTGTAAAATTATACATATATTGATATGCCCATCAATTATAAACCATTGCAAAATAAAAAAGGGTATACTTGTAAAGTGACATTTCCTTTCCTTTCACTTCTGTTCTAGAACACGAAAAATTATTTGTTTTTCTTTCCCTTTTCCTTCCTTTCCTTTCCCTCCCAATAACACAAATAAAAATTTTCATTTTATTTCCATTCTTTTCCTTCCGTATCCTTTTTTCTCTTCCCAAATTTGAGAACACAGGCTCACTGCCAGCATCAGTCACATTAAGCTACAGCTCGGCTCAGATGGCCAAACAAGTTGGCTCTGGTTTGGACTTGCCAGCTTTTTTACGAGACCTCACAATATCTGTCTAGCCTGCTTGTCTTGCCTACACCCGCATTTACAATTAGCCCAACTATTTCTAGACAGGTTAATGAGGAATCTAAGACATGGAATACCTTGACATTATTTATTTCATACTATTAGAGTCCCACATCGGCTAGACTCTGGACCCTTTCTCCCAGTCCCGGGTATATGTTGGACCCCCCTCTCCTCAAGGCCTCTTTTGAAGAGTAATCTAATGGGGTTCTGCATATTCTATCATGGTATCAAAGTCAAGGTCTATTACTCGAAGGACTCGACATTTTGGGGCAACCTACAATCTGTACCCGTCTAGCCTCCGCTGGAGGGGCATGTTGAGATCCACATCTTAAACCTTTTCTTGTCCTACTAACCTTTACAGTTCTGGATGCCTTGAGATATCGCTTTTTGTGCGGTTTTCTGTTTGACAAACATAAATAGCATTAAGTTCTTAACAAGATTCTTTAGAAATATGATTTAATCGATCCTGCCTGTAATTGAATATCAGCTATGTTTGATTACAATCACTCCAACCTGACACAGTTCAATTGTATATGTATCTTTTCAAGCAGAAGAGGGCAGATGGAGAAGAGCTCTATAACACGAGATTTTCCCGTCGCAAAGATCGTATATTCACTTTTGAAGGACGGTGTTTCATCATCGTTCTGTTTACCTGGATGGAACAAGGGCAGAATCGTCTGTCAACAAGCTCAGCTCAAGCGGATTCTAGCTGACATGGAATCAGCTACTGAAGGGTCTGAAAAACTAGAGATCATCACTTTGAGTAATTCCCCAATTCCTGTTCTGGATTCAAAACCCAGCAAGGCTAAGAAGAAGAAAGGCAGTACGAAAGATGAAGTAAAGAGAGGCGGTCTGAATGGTGGGACCAATATCGATACAAGAACAGAGCTGGTGACGGGCTCCATTTAGAGAACGAAACAAATCTCACATAGTCAAGCTGATTTCGATGATCGAAAAGTGGCTACAGGTATGCATCCCCACCCCACAAAAGGCTCAATAGAATTGCAGTGATTAGAAACATATATATGCAAATGGGCATTAGTGAATTTTGTGATGGTGGTTTAAGAAGGTAGAATTAAAAGCCAATTTTGATCTGTTAGAGTAACAATAATCTGAGTTATAATATTATAATAGTTGTTGTGTATCATCCCCCTTCTATTTTTGAGTGTAAAGAAGGTTTGAAGATCTGCAATTAACTTAAATCAGAGTTGTTTGTCTCTTTCATAAAATCTGTACTTCTTTTTGGAGAATTAACTTTCAAACCTTCTCATGCGAATGAACTGCTTTTTTCATTTCTTATAAAAATCAGTGACATTCACAGAATGTAATTTCTCACATTTTTTTTAAGGTTTTATGACTTTTTTTTGGATAACAAACTATTTGATTTGTATTTAATATACCATTGAACTATTTTTCTTTGTACACATTATACCATTGAACTATTTTTTTGTACTCAATATACCACTGAACTATTTTTTTCTTTTTACAAATTATACCATTGAACTATTTTTTTGTACATATTATACCATTAAGATCAGTGGTATAATGTGTAAAAAAATAGTTCAATGGTATAATGTATACAGATCCACGTCAAAACGGGCTATTCCCGGTTGCAATGGTATAATGTGTACAAAAAAATAGTTCAGTGGTATATTGAGTACAAAAAATAGTTCAATGGTATATTGAGTACAAATCGAATAGTTTGTTACCCAAAAAAGTCATAAACCCTTTTTTTAAATACGAAATCTTTTTCCATATGATCCCACGTCTATATATCAATGCATATATTTGTATAGGCCGTGTTTTTAAGATATTTTTAATCATGATTTGGATATTTCTGAATGTGGCTATATGTCTTTAGATGATGTGATCAAACAGATATTAATCAGGAGTATTGTCTTTCAAGTCTTCAAATCAACCACTTGGGTTGTGTTGTGGTGCACTTGTCAAAACTCTCGGGATATAGTGGAAATTTCATCTTTATGAACTCAAGCACATGCCGAAACCCTTGTGATCTTGGAGGTTTAGCTGTGAGGCTTCGATAACTTCAGGTAATTTGGGGTCGGCTAAGAGTACGGAAGCTGTCATTAAAAGAACAGAGGAGTATGATTCTTGAATTACTATAAAACTAGTTTTTTAAAACAAAAGGAAATTTAGTTGTGACATGTAATTGCTCCAAAAAGAAGGCCAGGTAAAGGAAGGGTTTCCACCATGTTCGCTTGAGATGATACTTCCACTAATAAATAATGTTTATTCCATGGTCCAAAAAACACTATTTTTTAATACAGATTACCACCGCCCATCAGCACATGATACGGTTTTATATAATTTAATAAATTTTCGTTATTCTATAGCTGTTGGTAAATATAAAATGAAAATAACAACAGACCAAAGTTTTTAATCGGATAAAATAGTTACAAGATGGTTTTTGGTGATCTTTTTTTTGGTTGGGTGCAAGCTGCTGGGTTTTGTCCGCAGCCCTTTTGCTCTTTTGGGTTCTAGCTTTGTTCTTGTTTTCCTTGGGTTTTCTTTGGGGGGTGATGGTCGAGCCGAAGCTCTTCTCTAAAGTGCCCTTTGTTGCTGTTCGAAAAAGGAGTTACAGGATATTCCCTGTATGAAGTTCATGAACACGTGGATCTAAGTGCACGATTACATCTCTCAAAACGGTATGACAAGATTAGAGCATCTTTAACAGTTTCTTTAAAATAGAAAAAAATTGATTTTTTGTTCTCTATATTACTCCAACACCTTCTTTGTAATGTTATTCTCTAAAACTTGATGGGAGGTGAAAGAAGTTATTATTTTATTCATTTCTTCCAATAACATCAAAGTATTATTATTTTATATAATTTTTTTAATTAAAGTGCATTAGAATGATAAATATAGACAATATTTCAGTAATATAATTAATGTTAAAGTCACCATCCACATTCGTAGATTCTCTTGCCAATCTTGGCAATCGCCATATCAGCACCACATCAGCTTTCCACTATCTTATCCAAACCAACCCGATCTTTACCAATCCATCTACACCCGTAGACTGTGCCAATATAAATAATTAAAATAAAAAAAGAAAAGAAGAGAGAGAAAGGAGAGGGAGGGTAGGGTGGGTGGATATAGTCTAAGCAATCGGTAAGCACACACCGATTTTCATCATTGCCGATCGGCCTCGGCGGTGTTGTCGATGGTACCGATCAGCAAACCACCCTTGCCGAAGCCTTGCCAATAGCCGCTGCGGATGGTCAAGAATCCCTTGAAGTCAAATGTAATTTAGAGATTTTGATTTGTAGTTCTCTATTTTAGAGATAATTATAGAGAATATATGCTCTTAGAAACATCACCAATACTTGATAAAAATGAAAATAATAACGTTACCAATACTTAATAAAAATGAAAATAATATAGTAGGTTTCTTCTTTCACATATATACATCTCAAATTCATGTTAAAACCAAATAACTTTTTATTATTTTTATTCTAGATATCCAATACTACATGAAAATTTTAAAGACTAAAACCATAATTTATTTTATGATATTTTTTATTATTATAACTATTTATTAAAAATATAATTAAGTTATGAGAGAGGGTAAAATAGTCATTTATGACAATTAGACTGTTATATAACTCAAAAAACAAATAACAAAATATTTGAATCTATATAGATAGAGTAGTCCAAACAACCACATTTATTCATACAAGACTTAATAGAAAACCAACTAATGACTCTTAAGTCTTAACGTCTTAGGCTGCGTTTTCAAGTTTTTTTCAGGGTGAAAAGGAAGGGAAAGGTAAGGAGAGCAGGAAGGAAAGAAAAAAATATATATTATGTTCTTGAGTTTTTTAAGGAGGGAAAGGGAAAGGAAAAGAAACAGAAGGAAAATAAGGTGAATTTTCCTTTTAAATGTGTGAGGGAAAGAAAGGATAGAAGAGAATTTAAAAAATTAAAAATATTTATAAAGTTACACACATAACCCATCAATTACATTCCAATGTAAAATAAATAAGAGTATATTGGTAAGGGTTTAGTTCTTGAAAATGTATCGAACTTGTCATCTTTTATTATTGTATGTATCCAATTTTGAAAACTACCATTTAATGTACTAAACATACCAAACATATCATTTTATGTATTGGGAAACATATTACACAAGTTGCAGGTAATTTTTTGAACCACCACCTCCCTCCGCCGCACCGGTCATCTTCTTCGACAAACTCCGACCATCTTCTCCGGCAATGGTGGTTTACGGTGATGGTGGGTAATGGTGGTGGCCGGCAATGGTGGGTGCAGTGGCTGCGGCGGTAGCGGTAGTGGCACGGTGGTGGGGAGTGGTGGTGCGGTGGCAGGCGACGGAGGGAGGTGGTGGTGCTATTTAGGGACCAAATCCGTAAGAGTTAACAAACCCTAGGGACCAAATCTGTAACAATTAACATGGTGACTTGCTAAAAAATTTGGTGAGCTACTATCAAAGGTAACGATACGTCAAATGGTAAAATTTGAAACTTCGGTACATTAAATAGTAAATTTCAGAGTTGAATACACAAATAGCAAAAGGTAACAAGTTCGATAGCTTTCCTTCCTTTCGTATCTCTCCTCGTCAAAAACATGAATGTTTTTTTTCTTTCCATTCAAATAGCAAAAAGTAACAAAGAAATATGAAAGCACGTTACGTATTTAATCTCTTCCCCTCGATTTAATGAATATCTTAAAAATAAAAATATATCAAATTAAACTGGTCTAAAAATATCGTAAAAACTTAAAAATAAATAAAAAAAAGAGTAAACTCTAATTTTGGTCCTTGAGGTTTAGTGAAATATTTGAAAGTAGGACCTATACTTTGATAAGTCTAAAAGTTGTCCTTGTGGTATTCATTTTACTTTGAAAGTGGTCCTTGGCTATTAATTTTATTTAAAATAATTCATTAAAGAAAGGGCAATTTTGTCTTTCTATTATTTTTTATCCTTCTCTTTTATTTTTGTCTTCTTCTTTTTGTTGACAAGGAAGCGTACTTCACTCTATATTAATGATANTATAAAATATTCATGTGGGAGACAACGAGCAAAAGATGGCTCAAAAAACGGAATATATATATATATATATACAGAGAGAAATGTTAATGCGAGAAACATAACAGCAATCTTAGCCACTCATCCGGTCAATGATGCTGGCTTTGACCGTGGTCCCCCTTTAATGATCTCTACCCTCCCATGAATCGCGTCAATCCTCCATGATCACGTCCACCGTAACCCAAAATGTATGGCTAAGATTGCTCCTCGTTTTTTCTTAAATTGACATGCTTCTCGTATGAACCTCCCTCTATATATACCATGATCATATGAACTCATATATGTATATACGCATCAGAGACGAAATCACCATCTACCAAGCTCCTGATTATCAGCCAAGCTACCCATGGCCAAGCCTTTACTCCCCCTTCTTCTCCACACATATACAAAACCACCGGGACCGAGATCTCACAGAGGCGAAAAGGATCTACAGGTAGAAGGAGCCATGGAAGTGGGTCATTCTCCATGTGATAGTCTGTGTGATTCCAGTCTTCAATCATCCACCCATTTTGAATAATTTTAACCCAAAAAAAACCATTTACAAGTAGCTTTTTTTGGGACGATACACATAGATAGTGACTGGGGTGGTGGTTTCCGTTGCACAAATGATAAACAAAGATGATATCTTTTCGTGAGAGAGAAAGGGAGGGTGTGATGGTGTTCGCCGGAGTGGATTTTGGGGTTGGTAATGGTGGTTAGGTCACGGTGCAGAAATTAGGAATCATAGAGAGAGAGAGAGACGAGATCTAGGCGACGCAGACGAATATGATTTGCCAGTGGTTTTGTGTATGTATGTGGAGGAGAAGGGGGAGTAAAGTTTTGGCCATGGCCCATGGACGATGGTGATTTCGTCTCATATACCTGTTATATCATGGTGGTGATGATGATGATGCTCCTTGTCAACAAATAGAAAAAGGCAAAAATAAAAGAAAAGGATAAAAATAATAGAAAGACAAAATTGCCCTTTGTTTAATGAATTATTTTAAATAAAATTAATAGCAAAGGACCACTTTCAAAGTAAAATGAATACCACAAGGACAACTTTTAGACTTATCAAAGTACAGGTCCCACTTTCAAATATTTCACTAAACCTCAAGGACCAAAATTAGAGTTTACTCTAAAAAAAAGGTAAAATGAGTAGGAGAACCTTGGTTTGACTTTGAGTTCTACCAGTTTAATTGGCAGACAAATAAGCACCGAACCAGGGATTGCCACGTGTATGAGCTACAAACTCCAACACTATAAACCACATGGAACCCACCCCCCCCTCTATTTTGGCTTTTTATACACACCACCTGCACCTACCATTTTACAACCCAACCCTCCATTTTGATTTCCTCCGATAAAACGAAAGCCAGCTGTTTTCTTTGTACGGCCATCGGATTCCACCAGCCGCCCATCCATCATTTATTCCGATTCAATTCACCTACCAAATTTTTCAACAGATTTCGTATTGGATTTGGAAGAAAAAAAAGATGATGTCAGAATCACAGTCAGGCAACGCTACTGGTGGTATCTCCTCCGCCGCCGATCATGGCTCCGGCGAGATCATGTTGTTCGGAGTCAGAGTCAAGGTTGATCCGATGAGGAAGAGCGTCAGTATGAACGATCTCTCACAGTACGTAGTACAGCCTCCGACGACTCATGATTCATCTAGCAACAGCAATAACCTTGACGGTCCTTCTGCCGCCGTTGCTGCCGATACCGGTTACGCCTCAGCCGACGACGCCGGCCGTAACCACTCCAATGGCGGAAGAGAGCGCAAACGAGGTTAGATCTCGCTTCAATACCTCTAAAATCAATGATTTAATAGGTTTTGTTAATTGTTATCGTTAAACTTTTAGTATTTCCTTCATTTCTGCTCGATAGATTTGGTAGGAAAGGAATACGATTTTGCATGTCTGAAATTTGAAATCGGTTGATCTAATTGGGAGCTAGGTTATGATTTTAGCAATCAATTATTATGAAATTAACCTAATTGATCGGTTGATCTTATTGGGAGCTAGGTTATGTTTTTAGGCGATTTACGAATTTGTTGTTGCATCAAGCAATCGATTGTTATGAGATTAAGCTTTTGATTTGGTTGTAATTGATCAAAAACCACAGGAGTTCCATGGACTGAAGAAGAACACAAGCTGTTTCTGTTAGGTCTGCAGAAAGTAGGCAAAGGAGACTGGAGAGGAATTTCAAGGAACTTCGTGACCACACGTACCCCTACACAAGTCGCAAGCCACGCTCAGAAGTATTTCCTCCGCCGTAGCAACCTCAACCGCCGCCGCCGTAGATCCAGCCTCTTTGATATCACCACTGATTCGGTAAGCATCATCAATTAACAGATCTAAATCACCACTTATGTCTAACAAATTAATCAATTGCTTCCATAATTTGGTCTTCTTATGGTCTAATCTGCTTATATGCACCAATTAGAAGTTAATTAGTGTGATGAATCAATTTCTGGTTTGCCCTAAGTGAAGTGCAGATTAACTAGTAGGAAGCATATTGCAATCTGTGAATCAATAGTAATAGCAACTAATTAAGAAGTTTTTGAATGATTGATTAGGTTGGAGGTATCCTAGTGGAAGAAGAGCAAGTTCATGAAGATAATAACAGTCAGTCACCAAAACCAACTATGAAGTCTTCACAGCATATATCTCCTCTAAGTGGATTCCCAATGGCAGCCTTCCCAGCCGCAGCCGGTCCGATCCCAATCCCGACACCACTACAGATGGAGAATCAAATGGAAACCGAGACTTTCGATAATGGCAATCAACTCAACATGAGCGGATCGACTCAACTCGTTCGCCCGATTCCCCTGCTTCCAACTCCCAATCCATCAATAATGGCAGATCTTAAGTTGAATCAGAAGCACGAAAGGGACCCGTTGTCGTTATCTCTCAACCTCTCGCTGTCGTTTAACAACAACCGAAGGGAATCGAATTCTGCATTCCAGGTGATCTCAGGGTTCAACAATGGCAATGGTATAATCAGTGTTGGTTAAACATCCCCAAAAAAAAAAAGGAAAACAAGAAACAAGTCTTCTCCTTCTTCTGCTGGTAATTAGTTTTTCACTTCTGTTTAATCCTTTGTTATGTACAGATCAGGATATGTTTTTAACTTATGATTATGTTTTTTGTTGTTGTTGTTGTTATTGTTGTTGTATGCATATCCACTTATTATAGATGCATGTTCATGTGTCACTGATGTTTTGTCTTTGCAATTATACAAGTCTCACAATCTTGTGGGGGTGGGACTGATCAAATAGGTCAACATTAATTATGAAATAAATATATGTGAAATAATTGAAGTTCTAGTTTTAAATAAAAAAGCATATGAAACAATACCATTATTATAAGAGTTTGTGTGATAGAGGGAATAAGATAGAGATTTGGGTGGATGTGGATGGAGGTGGGGGTTATGTTCTGATTCAATGGTGGTAAAGATAGGATGAGAGTGGTAGGACCCTAAACCCTTTAAGTTAGTGGTGGTTCTGGCTGGGGTGATGTGTGCCATTTTCATCTTATGTTGGTGGTTTTGCTGATGTTACCACAATAACCCTGTGTTGCTAAACGACAAAACGATTTAAATATGTGTTATGTGTATAATAAATACAAATACAGTTGTTCTTTGATTGTTCCATTTGTCTATTGACAATTTGCTATACTTTACATTTCTGATTCGAGTTGTAAAATATTTTTCAAGTGAAACATGGTCTCCAACTGTTTATTCATATTCCTTTTTTCACTAAGGGAGAAAAAGGTAAATTCACAGAAGATGAATTAAATCTAATTTCAAAAAAATTTATCCCTCCTCTCCTTCTCCTTCTCCTTCTCTTCAACTATAGAAATTAGTTTTATTTCATTGATTGGTTGAAGCCTTGAAGGTGTTTATAGTGGGAATAATAAAATGAAGTTTATCCAAAAAATCTAGATTTGGAAAAGCAAAGCATTCCAAAACTTTATTTTCCTTTGTTTTAAAGAAAGATATTGAAAAAATTATGTTTATTAATGAAACGATATTTTCTTGTTATTTTATTGTGATAGACGAAATAGAAATTGCACTGTCATAATACTGTTTTTCTTTTGTCTTGTTTCTTCTACGCTTGAAACCTTGCAACTAAAATGTTTGTGTTGATATTGTAATCACGTTATGGTTTGGCACAAGATATTTTTAGTTAACACCATTTTGACAAATAACGAATTTGACAACTGCTGTTAAGCCAAGTGTGCTTTAGTTTCCATTTATTACAACTGTAAAGATGTTCGAATTTGATTTATGTTTTACTTCTTTATTATATTAATCAAATAGATACCCTTTTATATCATTATAAGAGTACTATACCAAGTGATATCAATTAACAAAACTTACAAAGTAAAATATGATGGAGAAGAATCAAAACAACTATTTTTATGCTTTTGCTTTTAATAGCATTCTTTTGTGGCTTAGGATAAGCTTGACCCCTCTAAGATGATCTACAACCTGATTTAGTTTTCCGTTTCACCAATCACAATAGAGTCAAATTACGTGAGCTCTATCCTTTTCATTGATTGTTTTTTAATATATGCATCATCTTCAATTATTATATTAGAAAATAAATCTAGAAAAACTTACGATGTTTAAATTTTTTCAAGCATCGAAAACAACTCCAAATTTGATAAAAATTAGAGAATCTTGGAAGCAACAAAGAATGGAAATCCCATAAATTAATGAGGGGTCAAGCCCAACTTTTGAGAACTTCAACCACTCCTCGTACCATCTCTTAAGGTTCTCTAGGCAACTTCACATGGAATGCAAATATATCTGTCTACTGAAAATTCTTTTTTAATTTTTTTAAAGAAGGTGTTATTATTTGAATATCCTTTTGTAGTACTTTGGAGTTTGGAGATTTAAAAATATACGAGTGAAATTAGATGTTGGTGCTGATGTTGTAAGAAGAATCAATAAAATAACATGTAAGGAGGTTCAAATTCAAGGAAAAAAAGGGTTCATGAGAATCACCCTTCTAATATAAGTGGGATTGAAGGTGTAATAGTGAACGTGTTTGACGAGAGAGGGATGATTTGTTCGAGTTAAAAATGATAATGCTTTTAGCAAAAACTAGATTGTGTTAATACTATTTTTTCTAGTTTTTTTGAAGCTTATAAGTAATCAAATATATTAAGTATGATTATNGATACAACCATCAGCAAGTTAAAATAGATACAACCATGGGGGAACAATTGAGTCCTTGAGGAGTACCCAGTCCTTAGTGGTTCTGTCATAGACTGGATAGCGCCCCAGCTCAAAAAGTCAAAGACTTAGGCTGGGAATAGGCCCAGTGTAAGCTGGGTCGGGACAAGGCGGACTAGGGGGCTGCCCAGTTGAATGCCCGATACCGCCTGGGAGACGTGCGTGCTTGAGTGTGTTCGGTGGTAGTCGTTCGAGAGGTTCGGTGCCGCCATGCCTTCCAAAAAAAATATATAATTATAATAATTATATTATTAAAATAACAATCTACTTTTTAAAATAAAACAATTCAAAAACGATTAAAATAAACTTTAGGGAATAACATACCTTTTGTTTTCATACCTTACAAAAGAAATAGTTTCAATGCCTTAAACCTATTAATCTTATTATTGATTACCCATAAATTCATCCTATGGGGAGTATGGACCATGTGAACTTCTTTATAAAAGAAGTTATTACTAAAAAATTGATCATTATTATTAATTTATATGTTTATTCTTATAATCATAGTAAACTTATATAACTTTTTAAGTCATGATGATAATCACCTTCAAAAGTAAAATTTGAATAATAAAAACACATATATTGTTTCCGGAATAGGGGTGTAAATGAGCCGAGACAACTCGCGAGCTACTCGAGATCGACTCGGTCAAAACTCGACTCGAATAAACTCGGTCAAAACTCGACTCGAATAAAACTCGACTCAAGATACTAACGACTCAAGGCTCGACTCGGCTCAAGCCAATACAACTCGTGAGCTACTTNCAAAACTCGACTCGAATAAAACTCGACTCGAGATACTAACGACTCGGCTCGAACTACCTGATACTCGGCTCGACTCGGCTCGTTTACACCCCTATTCCAGAAATATTGTTCTCAAAGTGTAATTCACTTTGCAAGTTAACCACAACTTTATGTTTAGAATCCATAACAATGTAACTTTTTTATATTGGTAGTTTCCTTATTAAACAAACAACCAATAAAAATGGCCACGTTTTACAATATCTTCATATTCATTTTGTATTGAAACCATTGAATTATTGTTTTAGATTTTGCAATTTCAATTATTTGTTAATAGAATCAATATTTTTTTGGCCTTGGGTGCATATTTACACAAACAGGCTGAAGTCTGCTTTATTGCAATTGTGGAATTGGAATTGAGTAACATGATCTACAAAAGAACCTTTTCATTTTTTACACTTTTGATCTTAGAAAAAGGTTCAAAGATAAAGAGAAAGACACCCTCTAACCCACCTTTTTTCTTTCCTTAACCCTGAAGTAGTTTAAAAGGCTCCACTACAATATTTTTACACACACAAATTACATGCATACCTATATATATAGAGAGTGAGGATTGGGTCTTAATATCACTTTTCGTGAAAAGTGTAAGAGATATAAAATTCACATAATATACGTGAAGATGCCTTATACAATGTAGAGGCGTGTTCCGTGTAGACTCGAACATTTCACAAAAACTAGTGAAGTACACATTTAGATAATGTTTACGGTTTACCGCCTTCACTTCTCATGCTTCTTAGCAAAAATTTGTTTCTAGAGATGGCCAAATATTAGTCCTAGGCTGGGCTAGATCCGGACCTAATACGGTCCCGGGGACTAAACAGTATACACTGGACTAGTCCCGAAGAAAAATGGCCAGCTCGGTCTAGCGTTTTTGTAACCGCTTATGGAAACCGGTTCCTAAACTGATCCCAGTTTAAAAGATTTTTATTTTTTTTTACTTTTTTTTATAAATTTTTTTGTTAAACGATACTTGAATGTTATTATAACACACTTTAAAATATGTAATTGGGTCACACAAATACATTTTTAGAATAAGACCAATTGAATTTCACTTGATTTGGGCAGTTAGTATATCATAAGTGATAAGACCAATAAGTTGATTTGAAACCTCGCTTTCAAGGATTCTATTTCAGTGAGAACTTGATGAGTCGATCCACCTACATGTCTTGTTTGCTAATAGATATGGCTCACCATCATTTAGTTGTTGCATTTATTTTTTTAATTATAATTTCAAGAAACGAATACGAGTCGAAATCACGAAATTATAATTTCAAGAAACATTTTGTAAATTGGTACCTTACCCCGTAAACTATGGGTGCATTTGCTACGCAGAACAGGATGAGACAAGACAGAACATAACAAGCTTGTCCCATGTTTGACAGACATCTATGTGGGACAGGCATCTATGTGGGGACACAGCAGAACTAAGTAGAACAAGAGTGAGACAAGTCTGTTCCATCCTAACTAAGTAGAACAAGGTCAGATGTACCATTATACCCCTCAAAATACAGATTGATTTTCTCTT
>LUCG01069866.1:0-10439 GCA_001633085.1 Carthamus tinctorius | reverse complement strand
GATTTGTCCTCACGTTCTCTTAAATTGATATGCTTCTCGTATGAACCCACCTCTATATATATAATATATGGGTCTTGGCGCAGTGGAAAAGTGTTTCCACCACCTTATGGACGCATTAGATAATTTTATAGGACGCTTTTTTTTGAAGTGTCTTAAAAAACTTATTACGACGCCTAAAAGCGTCCTATAAACTTATTGCAACGCCTTTAGATAGGACACTTTTGTATTTGGTCCTATAAATTAGCGTCCTATAAAATACTCTAGTAGGACGCTTTTTTATTTTAGGCGTCCTATAAACTCAATTTTGTTGTAGTGGTGGTTAAAGCAAATGTGTTTAATTTTAGGGCAAATTGTATCCAAATGTTTGTATTATCTTTTGCCTTTTCTTTTAAGGGACCTATATTCAAAAACTTTATTTCCATGTTTCCAACAAGACATTTAAAAAAAAATACACATACTATACATGTATTATTTTATATTTTCAAAGTTATAATATGTTTGCTTAATTGCATTAAACACATTATACCGGTTAATTTACATCAAATAAATAATACAAAATTGATTTTTTTCTTTTAAAATGTTCCTCATAATCAGAACCATAACAAAGTATTTTCATTTTGATACACTTTGTTGCTATATTAAATATATTTTTCTTATAGTTTTAGTATAATAAACTATACAGCATGTAGTTATGCCTTAAACCGTTTAGAATCTACTATAAACTACGAACACTTAAAAATATGAAGATTTAAATCCTCTACATTTATGAGCATAGAGCAGCCAATTTCTCAACACTTATAACTTTTGAGCATAGAGATCAATCAATTCTTTCATACTAAAAAACCTTTGAAGATTTAGAAGAAATTAAACACACTATAATTATCATGTAAAGGTTGAAACACAAATCTTGCATACTTTTTAGTAAAGATGTAAATACACAAAAAAGCAATAAATTATTATTGTTATTGTTTTTAGACTTCAGTTTTTGTAATGACGTTACATGGTATCAGGTGGTTAAACCAAAAGTTTCACAGTATCAGATCATTTTTGCCGTTTAACGATTCGAACATATGTGCTTAATATATTAGACAACATAAAAATCACTAATGATAAAACGATATAACATCGGTAATCTTGGATTTTAGTATACCATAGATCTAAAGTTGATGAGTGATACCTTTTGTTTTATTATACATTTTTATATGATATAATAAACGTTAAGAGTATGGTTTTTGCTATATTGAACCAAGTTTTTGTCACATAGAGATTGGAATCACTTGTTGAGTTCTTGTTTCTGTCTAAAATATGATTGTAAACCAAATCTTAGAAGCACCAAATCTACACCATTTAATTATAAACTGATTTTCCTTGTTTTTACATGGTGAAACGATAGGTCATTTTGCATTTGATATGTAGTTATGAATCATGGAAAACATTGTGTTTTGTTGAATCTTTAGTAATTATCAAATATGTATTTTACATTGTACCAAAATAGATTGTACTTTGTTTCGGTTCCTGTTTTAAAAAACGTACTTTCGAAAGCATTATTTTAGGAAACACTTTATGTTTTTTTATGCAATTAATTAAAGGAAAGTAGGAACCCCAAAATGGAATTCTATGACAATTTTAAATAAAGTGTCGATTTAATTATTATATAGAAACCTATTTGAAAAATCGTTGTGTAAACGTAATTGTATGTCCATAAAAACTGGTTTAAATGATACTTTCATAAGTGTCCAATAACATAGTTAATTAATCCAACACCTTATTTTAAAAATGTCTTAAAAACTNTACATACAAACACACACACACATATATATATACCATGACACGTTTTGTTTTATCATCGTAAAACTTAAGTCCTATAAAGTATTTCATTATGATGCTTAAAAATTTTATGCATCTTATAAAGTCAAATTTATTACAACCATTGTATCTTGCTTTAACTTTCTATCACTTAACGCAATATTAAACTGAATTAGTGATCAATAGAGATAAGAAAAGTCTTGTGTTGTATTTTTAAAGTAGTCAATACAAAAATACACGACTTAAAGGCTATATTGGAATTTTTATTGCATATAATCAACAACCAATCACAACACGACATTGTTTTGTTTATGTATAGATTAGTAGACAACATTTCTTTTTAATCTTGTATCATCGTATAAATATATATGACTCCAAATCAAAGTTGACAAGTTATTAACAGCCAACAACCTAGAAACTATAATTAGCAGATTGACATAAAAACAACAAAATTCTTGCGGAAAATAAAGATTACTTGTCCAACATTGTAATAACCTGAACACAACACTTACCCATTTAGTGAAATACATATGAATTAGGGTCTATTTTGTTGAGTCCTATAAACTTTGGGGTCACTTGTGCAAGTTTTAAATCTACGAATGTTGGGCTTAAGTAATTTTGGGTAAACAATTAAAAGGCCAAGGCCCAAAGCCCATAGTATTTAAAGGGCGATGACCTAAGATTTCCATTTAGGGTAAAGATCTATCTGTGTGTGAGTGCGTGCAATTGAGAGCAATAGTAGCCGTATCATCATCACCTTCATTTTCTTTTTCAGAATTCAATTCTTGGGGTAAGATTTCCTACTTTGCTTATAGAATCTAATCTATAATTGTATTAGGTTCTTTTGTAAGATCATCGGATAGTTATTAGTGAGATTTAAAGCTGTTTAGGAAGGATTTTGGGGTACCAGACTCGATCTCCTCGAAGCCTGGAAAACCCCGAATCGGACTATGTTAATTATCTGAATCGGACTTTAGGAAAGTCCGTGTCGGACTTTGGGAAAATCTGTATCGAACTATGGTAGAGTCCGAATCGGACTTTGGTTGTTCCGGGGTCGGACATTGAGTTTCCCGAATCGGATTAATGGGTTCTCCGAGTCGGATTTTTGGATTGTCCGAGTCGGACTTGGCAATTGTCCGGGTCGGCCTTCTATGTTGTCCAAATCGGACATCGGGTAGTTTTCGAGTCGGATTTTGGGAAATTTCGACCCTAGGGTTAGATTTCTAAGGTAGATCCCCAAGTGTTTTACTTATAGAGAAATAAAAAAAATTTCGAGGGGCGATGCCCCTTAGACCGCACAAGGGCGGTCCCCTTTGACCCCATCCGCTAACCGGGTAGCGGAACCCTTGTGCTAAGTCTGCCTAAGGGGTCATTTGTTGTAAGGATTTAGCTGTTCCCTAAGATCGATTTATGATATTCTAGATCGGTAGCTGATCAGATAGAAGAGGTTGTTCGATAGTGAGTATATCGAAGCTAGGCTCAGGTGAGTTCCCTTGCCCCAAATTTTATAAAGGGATTTTGATACTGAAATGTTTGTAAGCCGAATTACTTATGAAATGCTTACTTGATAAACTCTGCCATTTTATAACTGATGATTATCGTATATCTGAAGCATGCTTGATATGTTTGGGTACCGTTTATGCGTGTTGCAAGGTGGACATAGTGTACCAAGGGACGGGTTGCGCCCTTTGGAGTTACCAAGTACCAAGGGACGGGGTGCGCCCTTGGGAATTGTGTTGATGTGATGCGAAACACGAATCTGTTTCGTGTTTCCTGTTAATAGGGTGACCAGTTGGGCCCGAGTCTATGTCCATAGTGCACCGCCTAATAATTTTCTTGAACTATTGATATTTGGACCCTCGGGTCGGTTGTGTTTGTTTTTGTTTAAAACTGTTTGAGGGAATTCACTAGACCTTATGGTCTAACCCTCATTTTCAATATCTCTAAAAACTTTCAGGTGGATCAGGCAGAGAGAGAGGAAAATAAAAGGTGCGCGGATAGAGTAGCAGCCTTCCTGACTTAGATGGTCACGTTAGTATTAGTGATCTCAGCTGTGGGGCGTATATTCCACTCGTACTATTGGGCACGTTTTTCCATAAATTGATGTAATAGACTTCTAAATCGTATTGTGATATTTAAATGTTATATTTTCTGCTGCGTGGATCACTGGGTTGTGTTCATATTATTTATGGAAAATTGGGTTGTTACAAACATCCACTTCGAGAAGTAACCCTGAGACTCCGAGAGGCGCATTTGTTTGGTTTGTTTATTTTTGGCCCGTAAAGAAGATTGAATAGCCCAAATGCAAAATATATATTGTCTTATACTCTCATGTTTTATTAAGAAAAAGAGTTTAAAAAATTAAAAAAGAGGGAAAAAGGAGAAAATTTTAGTTGCAGTTTTTGGCAAAACCTAACAACGTTGTTTTGTCTTTTCTAAAAGAATGAACTGCTAGATCAACATGATCATTGGAATGGCTTCACAGCATCTTATCTACGTTACCAATGGTGGAGATAAATTTTAGAGGTCAGTAGGTTGTGTGTTTGTCGCTTGACTGTAACATCTCGTGTCTGTTACAGTAAGTTAATTAAAAGTTGGTGGCTTTAGTGGGATTCTTTCCAACTTAAGGGGCTAGTTTGTAATTATGGGAACTAATGAATTAGGGGTTCTTTCGTTGTTTTCATTTAGGGAAATCAAAATCAAGGGTCTGTGTGTGAAAGAATTGAGAAAAAGAAAGAATTGGAGAAGAAGGATTGGAGCTTAGCTATTCTTGGAGGGAGAGATTCGTCTCTAAGGTATGATTGCTTGAATTGTGTTCTAGATCTCCATCAATGGAGTATTTTACTTTCTTTATTAGAAATTGATTATTTAGGATCATGGGAATTGATTGGGATTTTGATTGTTAATGTCTAGATGAAAGCAATGGTGTAATCTATCTCTTCTATTGTTATTTTGATTGGATTTGGTAGGATTTGAGTTGTGTTTAGTGTGTTGGGTAAAAACCCATTTATTGATTTTATGAGTTTTACATAGTTTTGGGTAAAATGAGATCAAGCAATCTTTAGGAATTGGATTTATGGATGATAATAATGTGTTTGGGGTTTGCTTAGATCTGGTTAATAGCTTTGATGGGTCGAAATTGAGGGTTAAACGTTGGAAGGATCGAGAGAATTAGCAAATTGAAGTTGAAATTCGTGTAGGAACCAAATCAGACCCCGAATGCTATAGTGCCAGGCGATAGTGACATGTGTCACAATCGCTGGCACAATAACCCGAACTTCCAAAATGGAGTGTTTCTTGTGGTACATGTTGTGCGATAGTGCCATGCGATTGTGACATTTGTCACTATCACGGGCACTATAGCATGGTCGCAGACTTCAAGTTTTCTTCGCTCGTTTTTCCGTTTTTCGCGTGGGCTTCAGGGCTAACCTAGGGGTTCTTTAGGGACTTTAATTAGAAATAATTAGGGTGTTTTGAGTGGATTTAACAATTTTTAATGTGCATCCAATTCAGGTTTCGGTTTGAATAAATTCGATGTTCTTGAGAGTTTATTAAGTCGTCGAACTTCATGTGAGTTCCCTAGCACTTTTACTTAAACTCTAAGTGGTTTCTAAATGTTTTAACGCGCCAGAAATGGTTTAATGCTTTCACTTGATGTTTGAACTTGAAATACTCGTACGCATACATCTATTTCATTTACTTGGTATGAATTGTGATAAATGATTGAATGTGTTATAACTTGTGATGGATGGGTGCAAGTGGCACGGATGCGGTATCGAGGCTATGTGATGGACTTGGTCCCTTAGCTATTGATTTGGGTGGACTTGGCCCTTATATGATCTTTGGGATGGACTTGGTCCCTTAGATGAACATTGGGATGGACTTGGTCCCAATGTAAACTTTTGGCGTGACTTGAATTTGTTTTAAGCACGTGGAATGTATGTCCTCCGTGTTTCCTCCCAATCCCCTGGCTCTGTTGAAATGTTAGACTATGATCGTTATTTTAAATATTCGGAATTCACTAGACCTTCGGTCTAACCCTCGTTTTCTTCCAAATGCTGTTTTAATAATCATTTCCAGGAAAGGTTACTAGAACCGGGTCATTCAAGGGAAAAGAGAAAGTTTGAGTCACGAGTTAGATTGGCGCTAGAGATCATGATGTTAGTTAGTTTCCTTTTGACTTTATGATACTCTCAGTTGTAGTTGAACCCTATAATGGGCTATACTTGTTGTCTTTTGGTTTGGTGTTTAATCACTTTGACTTTGTGGTGACCGGTTTGGTCTAATTTTATCCTTTATGAGAATTAAGGGATTTATCTTAGATTGTGGGTCGTTACATTGACACTAGGCAGTTTTTGGTGATGTTTCTTCTACCATTGCTCTAGTTCGATATTACACATCTAGATTGTTCCAAATGTATGATGGTCATTGTATGTCTCTAGTTTTATCGAGAGGATACCTATTGTATTTCTCTCTTATAGGTGATCTTGGATTTTAAGTGGTCTAAGGGTTTTGAAGTTTCTCTCATCTTAAGCAAAAATATATGTTACATGTGTGCATGAAGCATGAGTACCATTTCATTCCAGTGTTTGATTATTATTGAAGTTTCTCCATACAAGCCAGGATTTTTTTTGTCAAATGAACGTTTATTCCCCATTTATTGCTTACCGTTGTGGCATATTTTCTATCATTATTTACTCTATGAACGACGTTTACCTAACTTATAAATTAAAACAAGGTCATTTAATACCCAAAACAACCTGCATAAAACAAATCTATGGAAAATACTGACACTGAGTTACAGAATGAACATAGATTGAAATAGCCTGCAAACGATAAAACACAAACGAATAAAATAAATCTCCTTGGGTCAAGAAAACGTAAAGATGATACGGAAAAAGGTAAATATGGATGTAAAATGAAAATGAAAAAGATAAATTAAGCCTAGACTACTTGGCAGAATGTGTTTAATACTCTTATACTCTAGCATGTGAGGACTCGTGTTCATAGATGCACGTATTTTGGTTCATAAATGATGGTCATCTTTGAATTTATTAACTAGAACTCTTTGCTTAATTCCAATATTAACTTGGATAGGATCAAACATACAATTCACGTCGACAACTTGAAAAGAAAAGGAAAAGGAAAAGAAAACAAGCAGTTCGTTGAAACTCCTTTCCATGATGAAAATCTTAGCAGACTAGATCGCTTTGCGACTGTTTTATTGTTACAGGTAACTTTAATCACCATAGTAACAATAAAAAGTACTCGATCAACTTTATTTATTGAACGGGTCGGCTTCAATCATGATTATGCGTCTGACCAAGTAACCTTTGCTTCGCCCCAGTCTTTCTTAGGCACCCCAAGCGCCTTCCAAACAGCTTTAGATCCATCCACAACATTGTTAGGGCATGGTGGTTGGAAACCGTGCTCATCATCGCAACCAAGGGTGGAGTCACATTCATCAACTACCTTAGCTTTTACGCTCTTACCCCTGTAATGTATATTAATAAACTTTGAGCACCGTTTTCCCTTATTGTACCACCCGGTAGACAACGCCACAATTGGTGTCTCATTCGAGTGGAACTTTTGGTCACACTCAGACGGTCCGCCACCATCCCCACCCTTCTCAAAATTGTTGATCGTAAGAGTCGCCTTTGTATGTTTTGTGACACGTGGGGAGCATTTATATGTTGCGTATAATTTGCCCTTTTTGCAACAGTCTGGATCATTCACACATTGCCCATGAGGTGGTTTTTTACCCTTCAACACTCCGCTCGGCTTGCAAGATTGAGCATCAACGCATGATACAAACACAGTAATAATCACGGAAAAGAGAACGATGAAAATAAGTCTCGACTGCTTCATCTTATTTTTGTTTATTGATGATATTTGGTGCGAAGAAAGTGGGTTGAGAAGTTCCAATATATAGTAACAAGGTTCTTTTTATGTTGTGCCTGAATGGTTAAAATTCTTAGTTCGGGGATGTAAACGAGGTTGAATCTATGATGGTTGAGTTTTGTGATCATTTGTTTGTATCACTAAAACTAAAAATCACTTAAACCGATGTGAATCTAAACATAAAAAGTTAAAAATTTGATTTAGGGATCTATGTCGGGATTTTATTTTTTTGAACTTCTTATGTTTGTATTTTGTAGAGAAATCTAAATTCAACATGTTGAATATAAATTTAGGTTAGATTCAGAATCTTATCTATATAGGCTGAGCGTATTTTACTTGGGTAATAATTATTGGATTTTAAAGAATCTTTATTGTGTATAACATAACAAAAAGAATCTATCAACCATGTATTTATATTTTTATAATTATATCAGATATGACCTTATATGCTTAACTTTAGTGTTTTCTAACAAGTTTAGAGGCTCAATTTTTTTTGTATAGTTCACAAGATTTTTTTTGTGAAGGTTCATCTAGGCTTTACCTAGACTACATCCTTGGTAATTTTGTAATTAAGTTAGGATCATCTGATACTAAGTTTGGCCATAGAATGCTAGCGTCTGGACTCGAACCTAGGTTGATGGGATATTACACCACATCCCTAGGCATTTTGCCAGTATGCTACCACCCTTATAGCAAGAGCTTCAGCTTCACTTGTGTTCATGGTTGAAGGTTGATTGTAGATCTTGAACCACTTAGTATGATCCGGTGATTGATGGTGCACTACCAAGAAATCTTCAAGTTCACCACAAGATTTCCAAGTTCACCACAAAATTTACTAGTTCACAACAAATCTTCAAGTTCCCCACAAATCTTCAAGTTCACCACAAAACTTGAAGTTCTCCACAAGATCTTGAAGTTCACCACAAAACTTGAAGTTCACCACAAATTTTCAAGTTCACCACAAAACTTGAAGTTAACCACAAATTTTCAAGTTCACCACAAATTTTCAATTTCACCACAAAACTTGAAGTTCTCCACAAGATCTTGAAGTTCACCACAAAACTTGAAGTTCACCACAAATCTTCAGGTTCACCACAAATCTTCAGGTTCACCACAAGAACTTCAGGTTCACCACAAGATCTTCAAGTTCACCACAAATTTTCAAGTTCACCACAAACCTTGAAGTTCACCACAAGATCTTGAAGTTCACTACACAACGGATCAAGAGCAGTGGCAGACTCTGATACCAATTATAGGTTCCAAATCAACCATGCATGAACAAAATTCAATGATCAACAAGAATGTAATATCTTCAATAAGTGTGTAAAAGGAGAGGGAAGTACAAATGATGAAATCACTACTATTTATACTCCTCACTAATAGGGGCCTAAAAGACAAAAATGATGTGCCCTAAACAATGGGCCTAAATCACATTTACATAAAGGAAACAGAGTTTAAAACCACAACTAACAATTAATTCTAACACAAGCAAAAAGTCATAAATCAAGGAGAAAATCAAACCATGTGATTTAGTTCATCATCAGAAAACGATCGGACAAATTTCAGTACCATTCTTCAAATAATCGCAAAAAAATAATAAAATAAATTTTTATGCATGAACGTGTTCTTCGAAAAAGGGGTTGAAGAACTTACCTAAAATGTTAGCAAGAAGAGTAATGGAGGAACTGGAAAATTAAAAGGGAAAATGTAAGGTTTACACGGTGTGTGTGTAGAATTTGCTTAGTATTTAAATATCAATTATTGTTAGGTAGAGAGATAGAGATAGAGATGACTTCATAGCTTGATAGAGATAGAGATGTTTCATAGAGGGTAAATAGGTAGAGATAGACATGCTTCATAGATGGGAAAGAGGTAGAGATGAGATGAAAATCAAATTTTAAAATAATGATAAACTTTGTTATATTTAATAGATAATTTTGAATTAATTTTGTAGAAATTATTATTAAGATGCAAATCATACATGGCATGATATGTGTCAGCAAATGACAAGCATAAATGAATAGATAATGTAAAAGCGTCCAGGTACATGTTTAGGCGGCAAAAACCAAAACCGGCTCACGAGAGCACGACATGTGGCATCCAGTTGCTCTTTTATTATATATAGACTAGATTCCTACGCGTGCCATGCGACGCAAAACATCTGAAACCATTGAACACTTAATAAAAATAATTTTATTTTTTTATTATATCGAGATTTGTACCTTTTATATGCCCTGCAAATATTAATTTGAACAATTCAAATTAAATAAGTAAATCCTGTTTTTTATGATTATTAAACTATTGGGATTTATTAAACAAATGGATATGTGTCAATCAGATCATCCTAATTAAACTGATAAGTAATTTGAATTTAAAGTTAGAAGTAAATCCAGTTTTTTAAGGTTAAAAAATTAGTGAGATTTATTAAATAAAAGGACAAGTGTCAATCAGATAAACCTACCTGATTTGTTAAATAAAAGGACACGTGTCAATCAAATAATCCTAAATGAACTATAATGTAAATGCGTCCAGATACATGTTTAGGCGAGAACATACTGAAACCGGCTCACCAGACGATGACACGTGGCATCTAGTTACTTATCTATTTTATAATATATATATTGAGTAAACTACAAATTTGGTCCCTGAGGTTTACCCAAAACTACATTTTTCGTCCTTGAACTTTAATATCTACAAAAAACGTACCTGAGGTTCCATTTTTGCAACGGATT
>LUCG01069810.1:0-12988 GCA_001633085.1 Carthamus tinctorius | reverse complement strand
ATGTGATTGAAATATATATAGAGAGATAGATAAAAGAGAAAAGAAAAAAAAAATTAAAAAAAATTATTTTAGCCGTTGTTCAACATCCTTAAATTTGATCTTAACCATGTAAAGGATTATGATGTATCTTTTTACTTCTTATTTAAACATTTGACTATATATACCCATGGTTTCTAAAATTATTTACCACAAAATAAAAATGGAAAAAAGGTTTAAAGCATGCCATCAAATTAAGGTAACAACACCGTCTAATTTGAAATCAAATACAAATATATTCAAATCCGGTTTGATTAAGACGGCCAAACCGACAAAAACTTTTTCCCCTAAATTTTTTTAAGGTCATTATATTTTTAGTTTTTTTCCACCGAAATAAAACATGAAAATTGACTAACTTATATTTATTTAAAAACCTATATCATTAACTGAAAAATTAGATTCAAAAACAAAATCAGATTTTTTTGGGGACCAATTTCCATCATCCAAAATTGACCTATATGGATTCATTGTGGGTGATTCAACAACTCCTAAAATCTTGAAAAATAAGACTAACTTTAAAGATTAAGATTCATGCATTTTGTAAAAGGAAGGCAAAACATACATGATTTTGTATGGTCTTGGGAAGCTAAATTAATGCATGTATTTGGTGTTTTCATATTATTTTTTGAAGAATGCATANTGTGAACCACTTTTTGGTTGTGAACGTGAGGACAATCGAGAGCGCGACACGTGGCGTCTTTGAGTGTGGTCCCCTCCTTTAATTCAATGCCCACCCATGAATCGTGCCTAGTCATCCGCCGTGGATCTAACGTGGCTNCTCATTTGAACCTTTCTCTCTCTCTCTCTCTCTCTATATATATATATATATATATATATATATGGAGGTTCATACGACAAGCATGTCAATTTAAGAAAAAGTGAGGAGCAATCTCAGCCACACATTTTGGGTTACGGTGGACGTGATCATGGAGGATTGACGTGATTCATGGGAGGGTAGAGGTTATTAAAGGGGGGGACCACAGTCAAAACCGCCTTTATTGATCAGATGAGTGGCTAAGATTGTGTAACAGCCCATAATCCAAAATACACACTAGACATAGCAAATGCATATATATCAAGAATTAAGTAAGACGCCAACACAAGTCTTTAAGCCCAAACCGGCTAAAAAGATAGACTCAAAATAGTGAAAAGATCAATCCAACTAGGCAGATACATCTCTAACGTTTGTCGCGGATAACAAGAACTACACAGCTGAGAATTATTTGGAAAGACATCTAGATCTAGTAAGCATCCTTCACTAGCTACTCAAACCNGGTCTAGTGAATTCCCCGAAAATGTTAGCATAAAAACATTTATACATGTAAACATATGGTAATCGACAAGTATGAGCTCATAACCTTCGTTTCCACATAATTAGAGTTTGTCATACATGGTAGGCCAATCTATCGCATTCCCTTTGCGATGTAAAAATATCACGCACCCATAAGGTGCCCCCCAGACCACAAATTACATTCATAACCCAGGCATGTCCTTCCCACGAGGTCTAATAACCCCGAGGTACTCTACCATGACAACGTACTTAAAAACCAACAACTTATAAAAGCATTTAATTTCACAAAACGTTCACAATCCAATCAGATAGCATTTCATAAACATTTAAGAGTGGAACAAGTTCTAAAACATTCAAACCTCTTCATTTAGAAAGGATTTAAGGGTAGGGAACTCACTTGAAGCTCGACACACCACTAAACGTCCAAAAACGTCCCCAAAACCGAAGCCTGAATTCGAATTATACAACAAACTGTTAAACCCTCTAAGATACCTTAGAATTCCCTCAATTATATCCCCAAGCTAACTCCTTAATTGGAATCTCCATCTTAACTTAGAACAAGGAACAAAACAAAAGAACGTTATTGACCACCAGAGGTCCGTGTGACCCAACCTGTGCCAAAACTCGCATCGGGCACCGGTTCGGCCCATTCTAGCCGATTTCTCAAAAATCCAAAATTCAAGGATTCCAAAACCCTCAAATTGGTTATCTAGTTGAAACATTAAATTTCATGATGGTTTCCTAACAACTTTTGCCAACAATAACCATCAAATAACTTCTTTAATTCCACCTTCCATAAAACATAGGGAATCCATCATCTTTAAAAACTCTAAAAGCACAACTCTAAAAATGATGATAAAGCTTCACCAACAATGGTGGTTTTGTGCAAAACTTTATAAAGAAAAACGAATCTTGAGTAAGAACACTTATAGTGATTTTCCCCCAATAAAACCCAGCTCAATATGAGTCAAAACCCCTAAGATTTAAACTTTCTTAAGTCACTAGAATCATAAATTGAATAGAAGACGGGTTACCTTCTTAAAGAAAAATGAAGAACTCCTTAAAGAACCTTCCTCTTCTCCAAAACCACAAGAACGCTTCCATTTCTATTTCTAGATCCTTGAAAAGCTCTCAAAAATGAATCCATGACAATTTGAATCACCAAAATTGGAGTTGTAGAGAAAAAAATATGAAGGATTGAAGAAAATGGCTTCAAATCGCAACTTTTAGAGCTGACAAACGCTCCGGAGGGTTACACGCAGGTAATACCCGCTTGATAACCCGCCCGGGTTCTTCAGAAACCCGCTCGGACTTCGTAACCCGCCTGAAACCCGCATGGGACCCGCGTACTTCACTGTTTTGGTCATAACTTATTCATTTTAGCTTCGTTTTTGCTCCGGAAAGAACCGTTGGACTCGTATTTGAATTTTTCATCCAATAAGACCATAAAATCTAAGATTTAATCAAAAGTCCTGTTTTTCATATTTCTTTTAAAAGAGTGAATTCTACACTGATCCAAAATTGAAATTATCGAAAAGTTTACGGTTACTACAACACACTACACCATTGCTGCTCTTCTCCCCAAAGTGGCTAAAGTAAGGAGTCTTAAGTTTATTAGCCACCAGAATTACAATTTAATCCCGGGAATTCAAGAGTTTTATTTAACCCTGAAAAATAGAATATGGGATGTTACAGATTGCTCCCCACGTGCTCTTAGAAAGTTATGTTTTTCATTTGAACATTTCTCTCTCTCTNTGTGTGTGTGTGTATACAAGAAAATGTAATAAATAATACTATATATTGTTTCTATCTTTGATGATGTTTGAATTGCTAATTGTTTTGGAAGAAGAGAATTCTAGGTAAAGTTAGATCAAAGGCTCATTAGTAAAAAGAAAAGAACCAGAAAAAGGAATGCTGTAAATGATCAATCGATGTTGATCGGTGTAGGCTTGGCCAGAGATTACCATATAACTGAATATAAAGTAAACATCATTTTTTAGATTTTGTACCTAGTTTTTACTCGTCTTGTTTCTATTTCTCCTTTTTAATGCGTATACACCTCGTTACTATGTCACAACTCTTTCTAACCCAACTAAAACCAAGAAAGAGTTAATAGATATGATCCCTTTTTCAATTTTTATAGTTAATAAGAATATCTTAGAAATTCTACCATATAATAGAAAATAATTAATCTTAATCGTATTAAATATATATATTTTTGACTAATGTATATGATTTTAGAAACATTGTCATATTCATTCAATTGTGTTATGTCTCATGTGGGGTCGAGTGAAAAAGGATCATGAAATTGTTCATTGTATTGCCATATCTAGATTCAATGATACTAATCAAGTGTTTGTAAGTTATGAGTACACAATTTATAAAAATTTAAATCAATATATAATGTATTTTGTTTTGATTCTTATTTTAAAAATTAAAAACATAATATATTATATTTGATAAAGTCAAAAAGCATAATGTATATATGTCAACATAGATAAGTCAAAGAAACGTACGATAATGATTTAAAAAACCAAATTTGAGAATATTACTAAAGTTTTATTATATTAATTAAATACGGTATAGTTCTTGAAATTATATTAAAGTTTTTTTACTATTGTGTGTATTCAATTTTAAAATTTAGTATTTTGTTTTTCAAAATTTTTTTTATTAGCATTTTGTATACCATAATTCAGAAAACCTATTAAATAATATACAAATTTACCTTTTCATCCGGTAGCACGTATTTTTAATGGGTTTGGAGCTAGGTTTTTCATGAATTTGAAAACCTAGTAAGGAATTTCTGTTTTATTGAGTTTAATTCAAACCCATTAAAAATATCGGTTACTGGATGAAAAGGTAAATTTGTATATTATATGATAGTTTTTAGAACTCTAGTACACTAAGCGGTGGTAGATTTTTAATTTCAATGCATACAATAACAAAAGATGTACATTTTCAAAAACTAAATCCTATAAAATACTGGATTGTAGATATTAAAATATGGGGTTTGCTATTTGCACCTTTTTAATACGAGAGTGAATGCATTGGGAATGTAAAAAAAATAGCATTTGATGTTAATGTTAATGTGTGCGTGAGAAATAATTCACTTTTTGGAATGTAAATAACAATTCAATGGATACAATTAGCCTTTCCTTTAGGCTATCAGTACCCCAACCCTCCCAACCCTTCCAACCTAACATGCCACATCAGCTGACACATCAGCTTTTCTCCAACCCTCTGCAACCCTCTACAACCCGTACCCCAACCCTCTCATACAAAACACACAGTAAACACACGAGACACACACAACACGCATCGGCTATGTGAACCCGCAAAGCCCCCAACCCGCCGGCATCACAGGCTGCGTATCGCAACCCGCTCAGCCTGACGGTGCGGTACGCATAGCCTTAAATAAAGTTTTGAAAAGAAATGTGCACTAAAATAAAAAAGAAAAACACAGGAAAAAGGTTGATGGGAAGTTGCGTACGGAATCGAAGCAGGCGAAAGGAGGGGGGCATGGGGAGATGCAAGGAGTCAAAAACACGTGGAATCATGAACCGTACAAATGTTCAAATTTATTACTACATTCTATGCACAACTTAAAAGAATTTTGTCAATAGTTTCTGTTTTTTTTTTAAGACACATGACTTGGGAATACGTTTTGACACGAAGTCGACAAGGTATTCGGGATCTATACGGGTATCCGACTAATTTTTCGGTGACTATGGACCGACCCGAAAAGCCGATCCATGGTCAGGGTATCGCCACATGCTCACCCCATTAAACAAATCCGGATAGACAGAAATGTCATCCGTTGTCCCTCCTAAAAATGTTACCGACCACTAGGCTACTAATGCTTTAATAATTTTGTCAATAGTTTATATTTAAGAAAATTATAGATTTTCTTTTATAGATTTAGTCTATGGTTATGTTGAAAATTACGACTAGCATTGTTAACCTGAATCATTTATGAATTTGGTCTTTTTGGTTATAATTTTTGCATGATTATGATTCTAGAAATAATCGTCGACCAAGATTAATTAACTAACTCAAAGGTAGATTAATCATGTTTTTATCCCTTTTCCATGTTTTAATGATGAATTTTTATCTTTGTATTTTCAAAAAATCTATCGGTCACCATCACGAGTTCATCGATTACCACCTTACTTTGTCCACCAATAAACCAACCTTAGCATTAATTCATTGTCACAACACAAAAACATAACCATCCATCGAATATGGACGCAGATTCAAGAATACCACCATCTTCTGTCAAACATAAATCTGAAAATGAAAACAATATGAAGCTTCTAATCAAACAAATGCAAACACCATCTCAAAAAACCAAGAACTCTAAACACAAAATTATACCCAAATAAAAGCTCCTAAATCAAATCTACATAAAGAAAAACCCTAAATACAAACCTGTGGATATTGAGCGGGGGCGAAGAAAACAAACCTCCATAGATCCACATGATAGAACATAATTGTGGTGTACTCAAAATAGAAACACTAACCGATGAGACTGACCAAACCCTGAAGAACAAGTATGATGAACTCTATTGTCTACAACGTAGCCCCTTATCTAATGAGATTGACTTGATCCTCTCATCAAATTTGATGCCCCTTTTTCAACAACACCATAGATTGGTGACAATTCTTCATTGAGCATCAATGTCGTCATCCCAATTCTCATATCGAAACTACAGATGGGTAAAAAGAAAGGGTAGTTGAGCTTTGGTTGATGCCACTTCTCGATTTTGAGGGTATTTTGGCAAATCATCCGTCTCTTTTTTCTATCACTTTCGGCTTTATAGAAACAGATCGGGAACCCATCGAGACGAATCAAGAACACATCAAGGGACTGATCGAGACCAATCAAAAACCCATCCATTGACTTGGTTTGTAGTTGTGCATTAAAATCATAATAATACCTTCATTTTTCATAGAGACTGCTTGAGAACCTATTGATTAATTTATTCTGTGTGTTTGTTTGTGTAGAACCATAACCTACTACCTTTAACTTTTATCGAGATGAATCGGAAAATCTATCAAGACAAACCGGGGACTTATTGAGATCAATCGAGAATCCAATAAAGAAATAGAAAAAAAAACTAGTGTATGTAGAGTTGAAACTGTAGTATATTCATGATGATAAATATGTACATGCATGATGAATGGTATGGTGAAAATTAGTATTTATGATAAATATCATACTAAATAAATACTAGGGACTTATAGTATACACATGATCATTCATAAAATATCCATGTGGAATAATGTTTATATTCATGATGAATGTTATAGTTAAAATGTATATTTGTGACGAATATTATAGTGATCTATGAATGTTGAAAAAATGTTGTATACAAGTGAACATATATAAATATTCATGATGAATATTATGGTGAAAATGTATATTTATGTCGAATATCATACTAATGTATGAATGTAGAAAAATAATTATATATATGTGAATATATATAAATATTCATGATGCATAATATGTATATTCATGATAAATGTTATATGAAAATCTATACTAATAATGAATGTCATATTGACATTTGAATACCAAAGATTTGTTTAATACATGTGAAAATACATAACTATTAAGACCATCATCTTACACTAAACACCAAATTTGGTATAAATATTACTATTCACATCTCCAATGGGGTCACTACTTTTCACACTAAATTTAGTGTGATGAATAATACAACACTAAATTTGGTGTAACACTATTTTTTATACTACTTTTTAAGTTACAGTTTTGGTCCCTCAATTTTGATATTTATTATCTTTGTTATTTAAAGTGTTAAAGTTTNAAGAAAATAAGTTAATATTAAAAGATGAAAACATAATTGACGGAAATTTAAAAATACATAATAACACCGAAATGAAATTACTAGAAATTTAAAAATATATAATAACATCAATGTGTTGGAGTCTTCTCATCTTTTCTCCAATCTTGTTCAAGGTATTGCTCCTCCTGCTCGTTATTTCATTCAAGAAAAAGAATATGATATGGTTATTACTTGGCGGATAACATATATCCAAAATGGTCCACCTTAGTGCAAACTATTCATGAACCACGCGGTCGAAAAAACAAATATATTCGCTATGAAACAAGAAGCATGTAGAAAAGACGTAGAGCGTGCAGTTGGCGTTCTCCAATCACGTTTCGCAATTGTAGCAGGACAGAGTCGTTTTTGGCAAAAAGACGTGCTATATGACATAATGATTACATGTATTATTTTACATAACATGATAATTGAGGATGGGCATGACCTCAATGCACCAATTGAAGTTGCAAGAGAAGTGCCACCGATAGAGGTTGAAACGATGATGGATGATAATAACCAATTTCAATAATTTCTCCCTTGTTATAGACAAATCAAAGATAAAGCAGCACGCTTAGAGCTTCGGAATGCGTTAATCGATCATTTGTGGGAAAAATATAGTAATGAAAATAACTAAATACATATGTATTATCGTTGTTATTTGTTTTATTGCAACTTTTATTGTTTAATAAAAAGTTTTGTTTTAGGCATTATAATAAATTAATTCATAACTAATAAAAAATATTAAGTTGTGATATAAATAAAAAAATATGGGTTCGAATTGTAAAGTTAATAAATATAAGGATATTATTGAAAGTTTAACAAATTAATATAAAAAAGATTTGGTATAAAAAATAGTGTTACCCATTGGAGAAGATTTAGTAGTAACACTAAAATTTACACTATTTTTGACATTTGGCGTAAAAAATAGTGTTACCCATTGAAGATGCTCTAATGATGAATGTTATACTAAGTTGTATATTCATGATTAATATCGTAATAATGTATGAATATGAAAAAGTTGTTGTATACATATGAACATTCATAAATATCCATAATGAATATCACATAGATATACCGTTTCATGCAAAAAAAAACGGTAAAAAAACTATATCGAGATAGATGTCAATTCGAATAAAATAAAATGCTCGTTTTTATGATGTAATTTTGTTTGATTAAAATATTAGTTATATTCAAGATACTTTAGTTTAAAAATTAGGGGCTAGAAGTTTTTAATTAAAAAATCAAATAAGCTAAACGTGTATTCAAACTTGCATTTTTACCTCTTTTATCTTTGTAATTTTTAATTATAATGATTTTTACTATTCTAATACTGACTATATTAAGTAATAATTTTTAATTATTATATTTTTATTGTAGTTTTTAATTATATAAATCGTGGACTGGTCCATGGTTATAAGGCTATGTTAGGTAAACTAACTGATGGCCGAAAGTGAAAGATTTATGAAAGTATAGAAAAAAGGAAATTGATGTGATTGATAGAGAAAATTGATGTGACAAAAGCATGAATTTCTCTAAAGAAGTTCATGACTACGGATACTTTAAGAATAGAAATTGATGTGACAAAAGCATGGACCTCTCTAAAGAGGTTCATGACTACGGATACTCTAAGGGCATCTACAATGACTGTAGATGCTCTAAGAACCTACCGAATGTGGATGCTCTATTAGAAAGCAAATGCACAAATTTTAGTGTTTGACAAATAATAGGGTACAACTAGGTTTTTTACCTTTCTATTGACCATCAAAACTCCATTTTGAATTTTTTTCTTTTATTGTAGCCTCTCAATTTTCCAGTAACGACCTCTCGTTGTAAATCTGATCAAATTTGAGGCACCCTTTAAGAGTTATAAACCTTCTCCAGTGTGTCATACTTGAGCGATGGCCCGACACTTCCTAATCCCTAGACGAATCCACTCATCTGTTATCAATCTTTACCACAAGTATAACGTTGTTTGCCCTAAAATCTTTTAGTTTGATCTAATTCTTCACTGATAATTAACACTTAAATTTGCTTTCATAATCTACGGTGTAAACTGAAATAAATACCAAAGCAAATCCAAACCCACATTCAATATACTCCAAAACATCATTCCAAAATTGATGATATGAATATAAGCACAACCATTTTACATATACTCCAAAACATCATTTTGAAAAGTGAAAATAACCAGAATCACATTCCATATACCCAAAAACATCATGTCGAAAATGCCGATATGAATATAACAACACCCACATTTCGTGATATTCTCAATAACGTCATTTCAAAAATGCCAATGTGAATATATTTAACCTCAAAATACAATGCATTTGCTCGTTTTATTTATCGTAAAATTATAAGTTAGTTGGCGATGAACGATATGATTAAAAGTCTTAGTTTCAAAAAAGGAAAAATTGATGTCGTAGGGGATGCAATGAGTTCTAAAACAAGTGGTGCAACCAGAACCAGGCTGCTAATCCTTCGAACCAACACTTGCTGGATTTGGCCTAAAGGTGGGTCCCAATATCAAGTGCAATGTATATTCTTTTCACCTATAAAATTGGTACCTTTAAAAACACCTAATTTACAGTTTGTAATATGAAATAATATAAGAAAATTATGTAATATTGTTTCATACCGTAAAATTATACATCACTACTATGGAAATCATCTTTTTACACGGTTTTTCCATAAGCTTATAAAAAGGGGGCGTGTAAAAATCTCATTTCTGTAGTAGTGCATGTTTTACTGATTTTTTATAACTTCCATATTTTAAGATTCTTATTTGATTGTATTTCTATATGATGATCATCTGATGTATTGATATTACTTGAACATGATCTCTTCTACAAGTTCGTACCTTTGTATTTTTGATGTAATGATACTAGATTGAAAAAACCATTAGTTAGGTGCAATTTACGACAACTAGTGATTCGGGGGTGTCGGTTTGGTATGTTAATTACAAGTAGGAGTATAATATAAGATGGATTACATTTATAATTACAATGGTGTGGTTTATTGGACTCATTTATCTATGGACATATTAAATGTATTATTTATGAAACAAAATATACAATTTTAATGTAAGTGCTATTAGTATAAAATTTTAATTAAGTGTTTAATGTTTTTGGTAGTCCTTAGAGATTCTCTTATAACTATAATAAAACATTGAGCATAGATTTAAAAGACTTTTTATAGGAAAATTGAATAAACACGTAACATATTTTTGTTTATTTTTATTTTGTTAAACATAATGTTAAAAGACACACTTTACACTTTACAATTTAAAAAAAGTATTTAATATTGTATAACTTGAAATTTATGTTGTTATGTTTTTATTAATAATACTGTATGTTATGTTAAAACACACACCAATTATACGCATATCAGGCCATCGGTAGCGTAATTCACAAGCATACAAGCCCTCATTGTCAAAATCAGGGTCACACCATCTTTATCTATAAGCCTTCTCAAGCCCTCAATAGGAGTACCACTTTTAGGCTATACACAGCCATATTTCCCAACTCTCCCAATCCTCTCACTTTTTAATGCCACATCAGCTAACACATCAGCTTTTTCCCAACACTCTCTTTACCCTCCCATAACCCTCTACAACCCTTACCCAACCCTCCCAACCCTCTCACTTTACCCCACACACAACACACACAAACTCGCAATGTTTGGAGCGGCATGGTGAACCCGAAACCCACCTGGCCCGCCGGCATGTAGATTGAATACAGCGGCACCCGCTGATATTTCCCAACCCGGCGGGCTCATATTTCCCAACCCGCGCAGCGGGTGTGTATAGCCTTACCAATATATATTTCAAGAAAAAAAGAAAGTAGGAGAGTATTTTACCATTTTTTGAAATATAAATAAAAAACCAGAATAGTATAATCTGTGTGCTCCTTCATTTGGCCATTGTTTTCCTCCCTTATTTGTGGTCTGCATGTTTCAATCTCCCCTTTTTGTTTGCCAACTTAGACTTAACAGGAGGGATGGTAATTTGGAATCATTTATTTAAAAATTAATTAATTTTTAGATTGTATTTTATTTATAACTTTTAAATAAGTAAAAATAGTTTAAATTAATTCAAAAATGTGCTTAAATGTTTTACATCGATTTATGTAAAACTTCAATACAAGGATATAATTTCTTGTCTATAAAATTGAATTAATAAATAATAAATAAGAAATAAGAAATAATAATAATTGAAATAACAAAAAAGAAAAAGGTAAATTGCCGAAAAAGGTAACATAAATGTCTAAAAAATCTAATTAAGGGAATGTATATTTTTTTTATGCTCTAAAAGGATTATACATTTTAATTTTTCATAAAAAAAGGGTATTATTAACCGGTTACCTGGATTACCGGTTAAAACATGATGAAGTGTGAAATTTTGAGTTTCAGGTAAGTACATTTTTTTTTGAGAAATTAAAATGTATAATCCTTTTCGGCCACAACAAAAATGTACGTTCCCTCGATTGGATTTTTTGGATAGTTATATTATCCTTTTTGACAATTTGCCCTTTTATTTAAATTAATTTATTATCCTACGTGTACATGATAACCGGTTGAAGTAGGTCAAACTCTCTCAGGTAAGTACCCATTTTTTTGAGAAATTAAAATGTATAATTCTTTTATGGCACAAAAAAATATACGTTCCCTTAATTGAATTATTTAGATATTTATATTATCTTTTTCGACAATTTACCCGTAATAAAATCTTGACTAATTAATTTGATCAAATCAAAACCCGTTTTAATCAATATTAAAATATTATCTATTTAACTCATATCCAACCCGTTTAATCCGTTTCTTTCACCACTTTCCGTATATGTTTTTAAGTTTTTCGGAATTGCCTTTTGTCTTTATCTCTTTTGTCTTTTTCCCAATACAAGTCATTTATATTGTGTTTTCCCAGACGTATTATATTAATTATATTATGTATATAATACCATTCAAATATCTCATCTTATATCTAAATTTAAATTTTAAAAAAATCATTAGTTTAGTGATTTTAAATTAATGGTTTGATCAGTTAGTCATTAATTTTTCTGTAAAAGTTTATAAAATAATCATCAGGTCCATCAAATGCACTCCTCCATCAGATTTCAAAGTAATACGATCTAATTCAAAATTTTCCTTCAATCGAGCTTTGACGAACCTGACTATAAAACGGTTTTTTAAAATTATTACCTATGTATGCCAAATGGAGGAGCTAGGGTCCCTCGAATTTTGATATTTACAATTTATACCTAGGTTCGCCAATGAAAAAGCTACATTTGGCGGACCTGATAGCTATTTTGTAAACTTTTTAAAAAATGATTAGGAGATCAAACCACTAATTTAAAATGGCTAAAATAATGAATTTCCCTAAAATTTAAGTACTTGAAGCCATGGGTATGTTTATCTAAATTGCATAAACCGTCCTTATCAATCAGTACCACTCTATAATTAAAGTGTAGTTCAGAACTTTTATGTTGTGATTTGTGGTTTGCATTTTTCCTAAATCTAATTTGTGGTTTTGAGTTATAAAACCATGATTCAAACCTAACCATATTATATAAATATATTTATCTATATATGACATTTATAATACAAGATAATTGGGTTATTTATGTGATACTTTTTGTTTGAATTTAGTTTTTCTACTTCTTAGACTATTGTTTTATGTAATACGTATTTTGGAATTGAATATATTTAAACTTTTATTTATTTGGACTATGGGCACGTTACTGTTGATTTTAGGGTTACTGACTTGTGAGGGTAACCAACTATCCGATTTGTACAAATGTTACCATGAAACTAT
>LUCG01069734.1:0-11838 GCA_001633085.1 Carthamus tinctorius | reverse complement strand
TTTCCGCAACTTCTTTAGTTAATCATCTGAGTGTGTTTGTTTAGACAACAAGGTCCTGTCAATCCGCCCTAGCACCTCACCGTGGGGAGCACCAGTTTTGTTTGTAAAGAAGAAAGACGGTACTATGAGGATGTGCATAGACTACCGAGAACTCAACAAAGTCACCATCAAGAATAAGTATCCATTGCCAAGGATCGACGACCTATTCGATAAACTTAAAGGTGCTAAGTTTTTCTCGAAGATTGATCTGCGATTGGGTTATCATCAACTTAGAGTCAGAGAGGAGGACATTCAGAAGACGACTTTCCGTACTTGGTACGGCCACTACGAGTTCTTGGTGATGTCATTCGGATTGACGAACGCACCAACGGCATTCATGGATTTGATGAATAGGGTTTGTCAGCCCTACCTGGACATGTTCGTCATTGTCTTCATCGATGATATTTTGATCTACTCAAAGACGGCGGAAGAACACGGCGAACATCTACGGAAAGTTTTGGAGCTGGTGAAGTGCGAACAACTCTACGCCAAGTTCTCAAAGTGCGAATTTTGGCTTAGGGAGGTCCAATTCTTAGGGCACGTGGTGACACAATAAGGGATCAAGGTGGATCCAGCGAAGATTGAGGCTATTCAGAGTTGGGAGTCGCCAAAATCTCCCACGGAGGTACGAAGTTTCCTCGGGTTAGCGGGATATTATCGAAAGTTCATCAAGCACTTCTGGGCGATTGCACGCCACTCACAGCACTGACAAAGAAGAATATCAAGTTTGAATGGACGCCGACACACGAGTATGCGTTTAACAACCTAAAAGAGAAATTGTCACGCGCGCCTGTTCTTACGCTCCTAACGGAACCGACGGATTTGTAGTCTTCAGTGACGCCTCAAAGTTAGGGTTGGGGTACGTGCTCATGCAGGAGGGTAAGGTAATCGCGTACGCATCCAGGAAGCTGAAAGTACATGAGAACAACTACCCGACTCACGACATGGAGATGCCAGCGGTGGTTTTTGCTTTAAAGATTTGGAGGCACTACCTTTACGGTGTGAAGTGCCAGATATATACCGATCATAAGAGCCTCCAACATTTTCTTACCCAAAAGGAGCTGAACATGAGACAAAGACGGTGGGTCAAACTACTTAGTGATTACGACTATGAAATCCTTTACCTTCCAGGTAAAGCGAATGTAGTGGCAGATGCCCTAAGTTGTAAAGGAGGTGAAGGCGCACCTGACATTGTGGCTCTGCGGATAAGCGTGGTACCAGACATCAGAGCAGAAATCAAAGGGTGGCAAGAAGAGGCTATGAAAGAGAAAAACTTGAAGAGTGAAAGGATGGTAGGAGTCTTGGAGATCCTCGGGACGAACACCGAAGGGTTGCGATGTTTTGGAAATCGGGTCTGGATTCCGAAACTTGGGGATTTACGTAAGAAGATTTTAGAGGATGCGCACAAATCAAGGTACTCGGTTCATCCTGGAACGAACAAGATGTACCACGACTTGAAGCTAACGTACTGGTGGCCGGGAATGAAGAACGACATCGCTTACTTTGTCGAGAGATGTATGACATGCCTACAAGTGAAGATCGAACACCAACGACCGTATGGTAAGCTGCAACAATTGCCTATATCGGAGTGGAATTGGGACCATATCACGATGGACTTCGTGACGAAACTACCCCGAACGCCTTGGGGGTACGATACAATATGGGTGGTAGTCGATCGAATTTCTAAGTTGGCTCTCTTCTTACCTATGAAGGAAACTTATACCATGGAAAGACTGGCAAAGCTATATATATCGGAGGTGGTTCGACTGCATGGCATTCCCTTGTCGATCATGTCAGATCGGGACGCCAGGTTTACTTCGACCTTTTGGAAGAGCTTCCAACGGGATCTTGGGACGCAGGTCAACTTGAGCACTGCGTATCATCCACAGACCGACGTACAAAGTGAACAAACCATCCAAACCTTAGAAGATATGCTAAGGGCTTGTGTCCTGGATTTTGGAGGTTCGTGGGAGGATCATTTACTGTTAATCGAGTTCGCCTACAACGACAACTATCATGCGAGTATGGAAGCTGCGCCATACGAGATACTATATGGGAGGAAGTGTAGGACGCCATCGTGTTGGAATGAGGTCGGTGAGAAACAGCTTGATGGACCCGAGATAGTGCAAATAACATCAGATAAGATCGCCCAAGTAAGGGAAAGACTGAAGATGGCTAGAGACCGACAAAAGAGTTATGCCGACAAGCGCAGGAAAGACATCGAGTTCCAGGTCGGGACCATGTCCTGCTTAAGGTGTCTCCCTGGAAAGGGGTGATATGATTCGGCAAGAAGGGAAAGTTGAGCCCGCGATACATAGGACCATTCAAGATCATTGAGCGGGTCGGCGTGGTGGCTTACAAGTTGGAACTACCAGATGAGTTAAGTGGAGTTCACAACGCATTTCATGTTTCAAACCTGAGGAAATGCTTGGCAGAGCCGGACGCCGCGATACCACTACAAGAGATAAAAGTTGATCCAAAGTTGAACTTTGTGGAAGAGCCGGTAGCCGTGGTAGATCGAAAGATCCGTAAGTTAAGAAATAAAGAAATCGGGTTAGTGAAGATTCAGTGGAGATTTCATAAGGGACAAGAGTGCACTTGGGAGATGGAATCAGACATGCGAGCGAGGTATCCTCACCTATTTAGCGAATGAATTTCGGGACAGAATTATTTTAAGGGGGGAGTGATGTAACAACCGAAAATCTAGATTAGCTGGATAAGCTAACTTCTATATTAAGTTACTTTTTGTAAGAAAACAAGGAAAAAGGGACTAATTGTGACAGGAGTTCAAATTAATAAATTTTTTGGGCTTAGGCTATTTTGGGATGGGCTTGGCCTCAAGGCCATAGTATTTAATGTTAACCCCTAGGGTTTTTACCAATTGTGGAAAAGAATTCAGTGGGTGTCAGTGTGTGTTTTGGGAGCAACTTTAGACATCATCTTTTCATCCATTGCAATCTGAGGTAAATCCTTGATTTTAATACTCGTATATTGATAAGAATTTTAATAGGATTGATTAGGATTAGTTTTTGATCCATTCTAGTAAATTTTCGGGTTTTAGGATGGATTTGGTTCAGCCTCGGAGTACCAGAACTTCGATCTCCTCGAAGACTGGAAGTCCGAACTGGATTACTGAAAGTCCGAATCGGACTTTGGTGATAAATCCCGACTCGGAATTCTTGTTTCCCGTATCGGACTTTATCAAAGTCCGTATCGGACTTTGGCTCCCCATATCTGATTTTTATTCTCCGTATCGGATTTCATCAAAGTCCAATACCCAAATCGGATTTTTGTCCGTATCGGACTATTAGCATTTTTCGTATCGGACTTCGGCAAAAGCCGAATCGGATTCTTTGCAAAGTACGAATCGGACTTTGAGGCATTTTAGGAATTGGACTTTGAGGCATTTTATGAATCGGATTTGAGTATAATCCGAGTCGGATTTGTGTGAAGTCCGAATCGGACTAGTGTGAAATCCGACTCAGGTTTTAGGTATTATCTAGGTTGGACTTTGGGTGTTTATCGAATCGGATTTGGAGAGGTTAGGGGTCACTTGTCGTAAAGGTTTAGCTGATCCCTAAGTTTAATTTATCGTATTTAGGTCGGTGGCTGAGCTGAACAACGAACTTTGGCGGTCGTAGGTATTTGCTCAGGCGAGTTCCCTTGCCAAGCTTTTGAAACTGAAATGTTTTCCTTACTGTTTTCTAATGACTGTCTCAACTATTTTTAAACTGGTAATGATTATTTGAATTTGATGTGACACATGTGAATGGCCATTACGTTTAAGCATACTTAAAATGATAAAAAAGATAAATTGTTGTAACGGTTTTGGGTGTGTTGCACTACGGACAATGGGTACCCTGGAACTTCTTGTTCTTTGGGAGTTTTACCTAGTGAACGGGATTGTTGCTTGGGGGTACCTTGGGACTACGTCGCTTGGGAATTATCATCAGGCGCCAGCCGAGCCTTGATTGTGTATAATTTTCTTTGTCCGCAACACACCATGCTTGCTATTTGATTTTGAAATGTGCCAGCGGGCCGTTCTTGTGAAATATCTGTTTTGAGGGAATTCACTAGACCTTATGGTCTAACCCTTGTTTTCAAAATCTTTCAAAACTCTTTTCAGGTACCGTTAGTGGAGCAAGAAAGGGGAAGGAGAAGGTGTGAGATCTTGTAGTTCATATCTTAGTAAGTGATGCATAATAGATACCCTTGACTTTTAGTTATCTCAGCTGTGGAGGGATGTTCCATGTGCACAACTCTCTTTCATTTTTAACTAATTTAGAATTATTTCCGCTGCGTTAGATCACTGGGGCAAGTCTCTTTATTATTATGTTGTATTATTTGTTGGTCCCTTTGGGATGGCGAATAGGCTAGAATATGTAGATTTGTATTGTAGAAGGGGGGGGGGTTGAATACAATCAACACAGTTTCTTCCACTTAATTAATTCTATGGCTTTTATGAAGCCTTTGTATAGAATTAACTAGATTGTTTGTTGAAGAAGACCAAGACTATGTCAAGTTCTAAACAATATTTTTGGTAAGACACAAAGCCTTTGCTTATGCACAATGCAAGAACTAGAAGTAGAAAGAAAGAACTTAGAAGATTGAGAGAGAAAAGGATTTGGGTATACAGAAGTTAAGGATCAAGAGGTAGTTTGAAGAACAACCTAATGCCCATATTTATACCCTATGCATTTAATGCATGACAGAACCACCTTTACACGTGTCGTGCAAGGATTGGATCTGTTGTACTGTTGTACTGTTGTACTATAAAGTAATGTCCATGCGTGGTAGGGTCATGGTCTATAGTGAATAGTTGCCTTATGGGTGATAAGTACGGAGGGAACAGTAAAGAGACATCCCTTTTGTACTATTGTCAGAAAGGCAAGTAAATCCTTTTTGTGCATATAGGACATGAAGACAAATGTAGAATTCTTAGAGAACAAGTCACTGATCAGCGAGATGGAATCGCTGATCCTTGGGAAGGATCTGGGAGTCGCTGTGACTTGTAATCTTCAGAACGTCATGCTTGGTTAGTCAGCTAGCTGTCTCTGATTTCAACTTCAGATCATGAGCATCACTGACTCTTTCATTAGCTTGCATCAATAGATGGTGCTGATGGTTCTTAGTTTGCATGACCNCTGTCACTGAACGGAGTCAGGGAGACAAGCTGTCGCTGATGCTTTATGTGAATGGATGTTTTAAAGAGTGAAATTGTCAGCGAACGGACTCGCTGTAGTTTCTAGAAACATCTAAGGTTTGCTAAGTACTTAAAGTTACTTGAGATAGGATCATTGGTATTTCATCAGGTCATAGAGGAGCTGGATCAATAATCTCCCCCTAAATATCAATGATAAGACAACAGAGAGGTTGTCTAGATCTAGTAACTTAAAAAAAATTCTGAGTCTAGATGTAACAGTTAGGAAACAAAACTTGTGAAAGGTACTAGTTTTATATAATTGTCAATAGTGATCTTTTTCAGTTATATAAGACAAGGAAAGATGCATAAAATTTAATTTCGTTCATTCTGAAAATGTAAGTTACAAATTACAGAAGGAAGAAAGAATTACACTGGATAACTGAAAGTACATATATACAGGGAGAGAATACATCATTCAAAAGGTTCAGGCTTGATATGTATGATATCGATATCCTTTCCAGCGAGTCTTCTCTTTTTCAGTTCTTCTCTTATGGTTGCAGCGAACTCAAGGGAGTCACTGTTGTCATTAGTAGCAAAGACAAGAACATTGATCAGGTGCATTGTAGGAGAGATAGGAAGCTGGCTGAACCGTTGGAACTTGGGTTGGTTGAATCTATCAAGGAAGCACAGCCCATACTCCGGTTCTTTGATGACTTGTCGTTCAAAGAGGGATACGCCACTAGGGAGTTGAAGATTAAGACCTGAAGTATCAGCATAGGTATAAGGGACCCCAGAGCTGGGGTTGATGACAGGGATGAAGCGAGGAACAAATACACCACCACGAGAAGAGGAGGGCCTGGAGGAGGATGGTCTTGATCCAGAAGGAGTAGAAAGCTGTTGCTGAACCTTAGGGATCTGATTAAACCTGGAGCGTCTCACTCTGCCAATGAAATTCCTCAGCAGTTCTTCCACCTGAGGCCTGCTTTGAGATCGAGATCTTTTCAGCAACGCAAGGATTTCATGCCACTCACTCAATCCATAGTCTTCAAGGATTCGCAGCGAGTGAGTGACTTCTCGATCATACTCTCTGAGGATGGAAATCCTTACAAAGGATGGAGTATTCTTCTTAGCCCGTATCTTCTTCAGAGATACCGAGATGATCCTTTCAGCCTTCTTTCTTTTGTTCATTCGATCCATGCACCATATGGCTTCTCTTTCTTCATCGCTGAGCTCATGCTGAGATTTCATCTTTTCAAACACATTCAGCACAGCCTGTTGAGCTCTGATGGGATCTGCTCTTATCTCCGGATCCTCTCTGACAAACTCATCAGCAAGTTGTCGTGCAGTAAGAGAGTCCTTCCGTGCATCTTCGAGTTGCTTGAAGGTAAGCTTATTTTCCCTGATGTCCTCAACTGATATTCCCTCCAACTCAGAGTCACAAGAGGTACAAAGAGGGATTTTTACTCTTGTACTCTCGAGTTGGGAGATTACTTCCTTCAGTTTTTGCTCCCTGTACAATTCAGTATTTGGGTCAGCAAGGGAAGAATTATCAGAATCTTCGACTGAGGAGGTCTGAAAAGATTCCTCAAAAGATGAAGAGAGGTTGATTATTTGGGTTTGAGATGAGGAAGTAGAGATGAAGGGTATAATGGCTAGAGGGAGCTGAGGTTCTTCTGGTTCTTCTTGAAATGGAATGGCTGATATGGGGGTTATGTTTAATGGTGAGGAAGGTTCAATTTCAGTGGAGGTGGAGGTCAGGGGGATTGTCTCAAGGATAGAGATTTTATCTAAAGGGAAGGAAGACATACCCGTTTCTCCCCCTGAGATGGCTATTCCTTCATCAGTGATGAAGTCATCTTCATCATCAACGAGGCCTTCAGCATCCGTAGTTGGATCTGGTTCCCTCCTTTTATCTTTAGCAACCTCCAGCGGGCTGTTGATATTCTCCCCCTCAGATGCTGCACCTTGTGCACAAGCTGAAATGCAACGCTGGAGGAGGGAGGCCATGCTGGCCTGAACCGTAGACTGAGTGAAGAGTGCAGCAGCCACGGATTCCAGCAGGCGGCGATTGTTGGCGGTGAAACTTGGATCAGATGGAGGAGGAGGTGGTGGAATGGCAGCAATCTGAGTTTGAAGGTCTTTGACCTGATCCTGTAAGGCCCTGATGGCCTTGTCTTAAGAATCCAATCGTCCGAGTATATCAGTACGAAGGGAAGGAAGATCAGTCGGTCCCTGCTTTATAGAGGAATGGAGAGCAGGGATAAGCTGGGTGTGTAGCTCATCGAATGAGTTTCCGTGTACCCCTGAAGCTGTCGCCAAGATCTGCATCTTGGCGTTTATCGATCCCAGCGAGGGGATGGAGATAAACATCCCAAGGTATTGAGAGGAAGAGGTAGCGGCCTGCAGCACCTTGACTTCTGCATGTGCTGATGAAGAAGCAGCCTTTGACTGCTCTTGTGCTTTAAGCACCTCGCTGACCTTTTCTTCGTGCTGACGCTAGAACGTCTCTGCACGTTCAAGAGATGCCTTTTTGTCAGCGATCTCCTGAACTTCGGCGTCTGTAAAAGAATTAAAGTTAGTAGAGAATCCATAGGTGGAAGATAAGTTTAGAGAGATGAAGGACATAGTAGTAAATTATAGATCAGAAGGATACTGAGGTGGGAAGGTTGGAGTGAGTAGGAACCTTGGTTACCTCAGGAGGGGTGGATTGAGATCCACTACCTGGTAAATGTTCAAGGAGAAGAGAAGTGAGAAGGCAACAAAAATAAAATAGATAAAGGAAAATTTAGAGAAGAGATGAAGTTACCAGTGTGCGTGTCCTTCAGTGACTTGGAACCCTTATCATGGGTGCCAAGTTTGAGTTTCTTGGACTTTGGAGGAGAGGAGAGAGGTGGTTTCTTTTGGGGAAGAGAGAACTTCAACGACCATCCTTTCTTAGGTACTGAGACCTTCTTTTCTTTAGAGGGGAGAGGAGGAGCAGTGGCAGCAGGAGCGGCAGAGGAGGAAGCTGGAGCAGTGGCAGAAGGAGCAGATCCAGCAATGACCAGAACATCCTTCAACGTTACGCTGATGTTGCTGGAGTCGTGGTCTAGTGACTTCATCCCAATTATAGGATGAGAGAACTTGCTTGAAGTGGGGTACTTCTCCTTGAGGAAGAGGCAATGATAGCCGAGAAGAACCGTGGGTAGGTGAGGTTCTTCTCTCTGGAGGTTCTTTTGAACCTGGCCACCATATCATCGAAGATATATTGGGCGTAGTTCAGTGGTTGGTTTCTGATGGTTGCCCAAACCATCACGGTCGTGCTGAAGGAGGCCTGATCCAAGCTGCCAACTTTGGCAGTGGGGCATTAGATGAAGCTGGTCCATATGTATGCGAACACTGGATTCAGCCACTTCTTCTTCACCGTTGAGGCGTTGCGGATGAGTTCACCATTGTCGTTCTTGGGCTAGCTGATGCTGATGGTATCGAGCCAATCAACTATGAACTCCTTCGAGGGCTCCTTGCAGTAGGAGGCCCGGATAGGTAGTCCAAGTACCTTACGGAGTACCCCAACTCCGAAGGTGAGAGTCCCTGAACCTTCTCCAGTTAGAGACAAGGAAGGCGACACGTGATGTATTCAGTGTCCTTCCCTTGATTGTTCTTCATTTGAACAACCTTAGCTAAGTGCCATAGTGCACCCAGCAGCTCCCTGATTGGAGCATGGTTGATTGTCAAGGCCGTCTTCAGCGGGCATGACAGCAGGAAATCCCTTCCGTCAGCGAGGTGTTCCTTACCTGCTGGTAGGTCGATCACTGGAAGGAAATTGTTGGTGTTCCAAGTGATGGACAGCAGAGTGGAGATAGTGTTGGTGTCAGAGTCGAAAGAATCATCAGCATCTTCTTCGTCATCCTCATCTTCAGTTTCAGAGAGGATAGGGTCGTTCGCTGGAAGTTCAGTAGTGGTAGTGTCCTTTACTACCATGGTTTCAGCAGAGGGGTTTTCAGTGGGGTTCTCAGTAGGTTCAGTGACAACGTTCCAGGTGATGGAATCAACGTTGGTGTTCAAAGGAATGTCAGATGATGAAGCCATTGATCTGTAGACAAGATAAAGAGAAGAGTTTTAAGATTTCAGAAGGAAAAACGAAGAATGCTGCAATCTTTTAAGTAGAAAAAGAGGTGAGAAAGATGCAAGACTTTCAAATTTAATCAAATGAGAAAGATGCAAAACTTTCAAATTTAATCAAATGAGAAAGATGCAAGACTTTCAAATTTGAGGAAATCTAAGAAGTATAGAATTTCAGATAGAGGAATTTGTGAAGTAAAGATCATTAAATTTTTGGTAACAATCAAAACCCTAGAAATGTTAGAGTGTTCTTTGGAAATTTTTTTTGTTAGAACTAACAATGTTAAAATTCCAGAAACATGGGGTTCTTGCATATGAAGATGCGAGTAACCGCCATGGTGGTTTGATTTGGGAAAAACAAGAGAAGGTTTTCGAAAATCAATAACCCCTATGATGTTTGTAAAAGGGTGAAAGAAGAATAAACATACCATATTGCGAAGAAGAACAAGTGTTCGTAACAGATTCTGGAAAAGTTTTCTTGCTTGACTGCTTGAATGCTTGAGTGCTTGAGAGAATTTGTGAGCGTAAAGAATGAAATATGGGGGTAAAAAGGTTTTTATAAGAAAGTGGAGGAGAGAGAAGAGGGAAAGAGATAGAGTGTGGAGCAATTTTCGAAGGGTAATGATGACGTTGGTTACCACGCGCAGTCATTTTTCCTTACGCGTTCTCACGCGCCTGACACAACTTATGCGCATTAAATAGCACTCATGTGGCTGAACGTCCAAATGATAACTTTTGGCAAGAGGAATCATTTTTACAAGGAAAACATTTCCATTCCCATGATTGCCCAAAAACTTTGGAATGTGCGAGGTTATCAAAAAGGTAAAGTTTATCGAAGTCTTCAGTAGGAATGAAGTGGAGTTCAACATTGCCATTCATCACATGATCTCTGATAAAGTGATATCTGATTTCAATGTGCTTTGTCTTTGAATGAAGGACATGATTGTTGGCGATGGCGATCGCTGAAGTGTTGTCGCAGTAAATAGGAATCTTTGATAGCTGATACCCATAATCCAATAGCTGATTTCTCATCCATAGAACTTGAGCACAACAGGTACATGCAGCGACATATTCTGCTTCAGCGGTTGATGTGGACACAAAGTTCTGCTTTTTGCTTGTCCGACTCGGGTTTCCTCCAAGTCCGACTCGGGTTCTAATAAGACTCAGATCGGGATTTCCAGGGGTTCGAGGAGATCGACCCTGGTACCCTCAAATCGACTCCAAACCAACTAAAACTCTACAAAATCCTAATTCAATAGTCCCAAAATATCAAGTACCAATTATACCACAATGAATAGAATCATCCCTACCATCATGCATTCAATACGAAAATCGAAATCTTTACCTGAAGATGATGAGGAATGCTGATGAAGCTCTGAAGATCGATACGCACATGCACACACTGATTTTTCTCAAAATGGTAAAAAACCTAGGTTTGCCCCCTTAAGTACCTGGGCTTAGGGCCAAGCCCATACCCAACAAGGATATAAACCCATTAAATGGAAAGTTCACCACTCTTGTCACATTTAATCCCTCAAACCAAAATAACTTCCGAATTGGTACAAAAGTCTGGAAATTACTTATTTGCTAATTGTAAATTTTTCTGGTTATTACATTACTTCCCCCTTAAAAGAATTTCGTCCCGGAATTCAGTCGCTAAATAAGTGAGGATACTTCGATCGCATCTCCGATTCTAACTCCCAAGTGCAATCTTGCCCTTTGTGGAAACTCCACTGAATTTTTACCAAATTAATCTCCTTGTTCCTTAGTTTGCGGACCTTCCGATCCACCGCTGCCACAGGTTCTTCCACATAGTTCAACTTTGGATCAACCTCAATCCCTTGTAGAGGTATATCCATCTCCGGCTCTGCCAAACATTTCCTTAGATTTAAGACGTGGAACGTGTTGTGCACTCCGCTCAGTTCTTCTAGCAGCTCCAACTTGTAAGCTACGGCCCCAAACCTATCGACTGTTCTGAATGGGCCGATATACCGAGGGCTCAACTTCCCTCTTTTCCCGAAGCGTATCACTCCCATCCAAGGAGATACCTTCAACATGACATGATTCCCGATTTGGAACTCTATGTCTTTCCTACGCTTATTGGCGTAGCTCCTTTGTCGATCCCTGGCTACCTTCAATCGTTCCCTCACTTTATTGATCTTATTTGTCGTAGCTTGTACTATCTCGGGTCCAACAAGTTGTCTTTCTCCAACCTCGTTCCAACACAATGGTGTTCGACATTTCCGTCCGTATAATATCTCGTACGGTGCCGCCTCGATGCTCGCATGCTAACTATTGTTGTAGGCGAACTCGATCAACGGAAGATGGTCATCCCACGATCCTCCAAAATCCAACACACATCCTCTTAACATGTCTTCTAAGGTTTGTATCGTTCTCTCACTCTGGCCGTTGGTTTGGGGATGATAGGCGGTACTCAATCTAACTTGTGTCCCACGTTCCCTTTGGAAACTCTGCCAGAAAGTCGAAGTAAAACTGGCGTCACGGTCCGAAACAATAGATAGAGGTACGCCATGCAAGCGTACCACCTCCGCTAT
>LUCG01069681.1:0-10158 GCA_001633085.1 Carthamus tinctorius | reverse complement strand
AGAGGTTTCGAACTCGGGTCATCGTGACTTGGTGCCATGGTGGCACGATGATACTCCGTTGCAGCAACATGCCGTTAAAAAAAATAGTTTTTTTAAAACTATATAGTTTTAATAAACATTGCTCGATAAGAAATGTGAAGGACTGCGTAGGAATATTTTTGATAATTCGAGGGGTAAATGGAAACTTAGGATGGATATATCGGCAATCGGAAGAGGCGGGAAAATTGTCAAAAACCCTAGTTCATCTGTAGTTCGTTCGCTCTAATTTCTTGTTAATTCTTCAATCAGTCTACGGAGATGGGGATAAAGGTATGTTTTTTAAAGAAAATTAATGATCATTTCTTCTTGTTACATTTTCAATTTGGTGCTTTATAGTTGATGTGGAAATTGTTTTATTGAATTTATGTGATTTAGGGTTTAACGAAGCTTCTAGCGGACAATGCTCCGAAGGCAATGAAAGAGCAGAAATTCGAAAGCTATTTTGGTCGGAAAATCGCCATTGATGCTAGCATGAGCATCTACCAGTTTCTGGTAGTTAAAATTCTCTTTCCCCTCTTTCAATTTGAGCAATATATGACTATGGGTTAAGTGTTGATATTTAGATGAATTGGAAATACTGTAGATTGTTGTAGGAAGAAGTGGGACAGAAATGCTGACCAATGAGGCTGGTGAGGTGACCAGGTAGTGACTCAGAATGAAATTTCACTTCTCACATGAATTTTAGGTGAAAGATCAGTAAATTTTGGAATTTGTATTCTAACATGGTTCTTAAATTGTCTGTATGTAAGATATATAGCCTATTTTATATGTTTGTAGTTTTAATTTTTTGATCAGAGTTTGGAGATACAGGACGGTTATGGTGATATTTGTTTGGGTTCTTGTTGGTTAATTGTCTTGTAATCTTGTTAAGTGGTGTTGTTGGTATTTGACCGTTAGTTAGAAACTTTTCTTAAACTATGTGGCAAGTCAAACTTATCATTTGTTTTGGGATAGATGGGGTACTTACTAGAATGTATGTGTTTTTTTCTTCATTATTAGATTCTTATGTATTTTTAGGTGTTAATTGTCAAGAATTTGTGTTCTGATTTTGTGGCTTGATTGGTATTTTTTGGCTGGCAGCCAGTTAATGCTGAGCACTGGGGTCGCTTTTCTGTGAAATTGTTATGTATTATCATGATATCATCCATGTGCTTGTTAAAGGACGCTCTGGGCTTTAACTTAACAATTGATTGTACATATGGCAGCCATTTACAAGGGATGTTCAATCGGACGATTAGGCTTCTGGAGTCTGGGTTAAAGCCAGTGTAATTCTGTTTTTTCTCCCCATTTGATACGGGACCTGTTTCACTTCTTTATTTTGATGACGTTGCTATATAGACGAACTTTCTAGTGTTCATAAGTGTTTTTCCCTTTCCTTTCTGTAGGTATGTTTTTGATGGGGCACCTCCTGATTTGAAGAAACAAGAGCTTGCAAAACGGTAATAAACTTCTTGTTTCATTCCATGTCCAGTTGATTTTTGTAAAATGATGTCAACTGTGTTAAATTTACATGGTTCTGGAATTATGACACAGTTACTCAAGGAGAGAAGATGCAACAGCCGACTTAAATGATGCCATACAGGTGACTTAGGATTTATTCACCTAGAAATGCATTTGACCTTGCTTTCACTTTTTTTTTTTTCACATCTATTTGATTTCTTTACCTTTTATGTGATCTTCATGTTCATCACCTAATCTCTTTCACATACTTCTTTTGCTGTTATTGTAGGCTGGCAATAAGGAAGAGATCGAGAAATTTAGTAAACGTACCGTGAAGGTTAGTTTGGAACATATCTGTGTTTTTCTCTACTGCTTAGCTTAGGAAGATATGGGAACCATAGAACTCAGCATTTTTTAATCTTTGTTGAGGAGGCCCTGAGAGATCAGTGGTATGTATATTGTTTGCTAAGTTATTTATGATGGCTAATTCGTTAAAAGTAGTGGGTGCTTGGGCCATTTATCTTTCCCATCACTTTCAAATTTTGATATGTTGCTCGTCTTTGGAATTTGGGATGGTGATGAATTTATTATGTTATAGTTGCATATTGATTGCTATGTGATATTTTTTGTTTGTTTTATTAAAGCTGTCTAATGATATGACTATGTAATTTAAAAAGCTCTTTGGCTGTTCTTATAATGATGATATAAGCATGTTATTTGGGTATCGATACCATTTATGAATCTTGAATCCAGGTGCAAAAGCGATAGCTGCAGGCCTTATTCTTGTTAAACATGAGCTAGCAAAGCAAGAACAGAAAAGAAACATGATGATTATATAGGAAACATAACAAATATTTTTATAACTTTTCTCTACCATGAATCTGGTACAGTTCAGAGATTGCCTACTGTTGATGAGTCATAACGCAGAGTTAATTCTGGTCTATCTGATTAAATATCAGCCGCTAAGAAACTAGCAACTGTGAAAGAGAGAAGGCTGTTGCAGGTGGTGCCACTTCGTATCGAATATAACAATCCTTACTATTTTGAAATCAGATCATTTCAAGCAATAACTTTAAGCTCTTATGACAGTCTAGTAGTTCCGTACAGGAAGTCAATAATCTGCTTACTAGAAAACATCATCTAAAAGTTAAAGTATATATGCTATCTAAACTCTGAAGAGTGCTAAAATTCTACAGTTCTATAGTTACTATCGCATATAATCATGCTGGGTGATATTCACTATGCACAATTATCCAATCTAAATGCTATTTGGAATTATGTAAATGTTCATGACTACAACGTAAGAGTTAGCTTTTAACTTGTGCCATCCAGCTCTTATTTTACTAGATCAAAAACTCAAAAAAGAGAAAACAAAGAATTATTTAAGTTCTAGAACCTATTAGTCAAGCTCATAACCTGAAAGATTCTGACAGTGTCTTAAATTGTCAATTTCAAATATTGATCTTTATGGTATATCCTTACTAATCATCCAGTTCAACCTCCTCCCAGAGAAGCAACTGCAAGAGATTAATTTATGTGTTTTATCGACTTGTGCTCCACCCTTTTCCAGGTAACAAAACAACATAACGAGGATTGCAAAAAACTTCTAAGGCTTATGGGAGTGCCTGTCATTGAGGTAACTTTGTCTTAAATTGAACTGTTGGTGCTCAGATTTTTTTTCTGGTTTTGTTACTTCATAGTGATGTCTGAAAGGAGCTGTTCAAAAGTGGTAGTATAATTCTCCTGTTAGTCTATTGTGAAAAGGAAAAAAAAAAGTAAAAGAGAAGCATATGAAGTGTGAGTACAACAGAAATTTAAACATGTGAAATTATTTTTATATACTTGCCTGTGGATTTTTGTAGGCTCCATCTGAAGCAGAAGCACAGTGTGCTGCGCTTTGCAAAGCTGATAAGGTATGTATCTTCGTGTATATGCCAAATAATTATCTTTGTTTCACTATTACATCCATTTATAATATCTTCATTCTGTCTGGTTTGGTCATTGTTATGTTTTTGTAAAGCTGATCAGGCATGTATTATTGTGCATAGACTAAAAGATTGTGGGTTTATTGTTACACTCGTTTAGAATTGAATTAATTTCAGTCAGATCTTCACCATGCTTTGTATTTTAGATTATTTCAATTATTATATACAACTTCTCAGGTCTATGCTGTTGCCTCTGAAGATATGGATTCCCTTACTTTTGGAGCACCCAAATTTCTTCGCCATTTAATGGACCCTAGCTCAAGAAAGATCCCTGTGATGGAGTTTGATGTTTCTAAGGTGCTAAATTTAACAAAGTAAATGATCATTATGGTTGTTGACTATTGTCTTAATGTTAAGTTGCTGGTTTTATGTCAGGTTTTGGAGGAACTCAACCTTACGATGGATCAATTTATCGATCTGTGCATTTTATGCGGATGTGATTATTGTGACAGCATTAGAGGTAATGCGTAATTCCGTCACAATATGATTAGTTGCTGAAAATTCTGCTCCTTCCTTGTATGTATATTGTAGCCATAGATCACCATTTAGACTATTTTATGGGTATATTGTAGCCATAGGTATTATGGAGCATATTGTTGCCATTATTTATGGCATCACTTTCAATGTGGAATTTCATAGAAGTTTATTTGATTTCACCCTTTTAGATTGAAAGGAGAAAAATGTTAAGAGCCTAAAAATCTTACATTTCTACGAATAATTTTTCAGAATGTTACTTGAAAATGGTGAACATATAAATGGGAACAAGTTATTTATATAATTTTTGTAAGTTGCAACTTATAAGTAAGGAAGTCAATAAGGTCCCTTTTCTTGGATGAAGTGATTGTTTCCTCTTAAAGAGCACAGATTTTATGATTATTGTTTCTTCTGTTGCAATTTAAACATCTTTTAATGTAATGGGTTACTCTTTCTTGCTCTAGCTACATTAAAAACAACTTTCCGATTAAGTTTCTTGTTTTTGTACTGATTTATTTTCTTCTTAATCTCAGGTATTGGTGGGCAGACGGCTTTGAAGCTCATTCGTCAACATGGGTCAATAGAAAGTATTCTCGAGAATATAAACAGAGAAAGGTTCTTTCTATTCCTTATTGATCTTTCATAATGTTGTCTTATTCGAGTATGAGAAGTAAATACCCTTTAGTTTTAGTTTGCTTAATCAGAAATGATCTCTGATGGCTAATGATCAATTCGGTTTTTTTACTTTTTGGCCTATATTCTCTCATAATATTTTTTGAAATATATTTTGATGTAGAACATTGTTTTAGAGATTCATGAAGAGTAAATTTATGTTTCAATAAGCTAAAAACAAGCCCACATAGCCCACTTTGATTTTCTTACTTCATCTTTAAATGTTTGTGCTAATTGGTTCTGTTTCAATTTTTTGAGTTTCAAACATCAATATGCAGACATACATATAATGTCATAAACTACAATTTTCCATGTTTATTCTTATATTTTGTATCTTATATAAGAGAATAACTTTTTTCAAATTTATTTATTTTTGTGATGTTAAACAACATTCATGTTTAATATATGTTCTATTGTATGCAGATATCAAATCCCTGATGATTGGCCATATCAGGAGGCTCGACGCCTTTTCAAAGAACCTTTGGTCTGTGCTGATGATGAGCAGCTTGAAATTAAATGGAGTGCTCCAGATGAAGAAGTGAGTCTCGGATATCAGATTGCATGTTTTTTTTCTTCCTAATTTTTGGCCGTTGCCAGAGGTTTAAATTTGTTTTTTATTTTTTTTATTTTTCACTCAGGGATTGATAAACTTCTTGGTGACCGAAAATGGATTCAACAGTGACAGAGTCACAAAGGTAAGAGCACCAAATGATTTATCATTTCCTTTTCTGTTTATCTGTTCATGTTCTTGTACTATTATTGCTCTTTGCACATGTGTGTGTGTGTGTGTGTGTTTTAATTAATTATGGTGTATTAATAGGCGGTAGAAAAAATAAAAGCTTCCAAGAACAAGTCTTCGCAAAATCGGTAAGAAATCAACTCATCTATTCATTGAAACTGATTTTTTTTATTCTGCATTTCTGAAATTTGTTGACTTTTACCTGTGGTCTCTCTCCCTCAACCAGATTAGAATCGTTCTTTAAACCAGTCGTTAGCACATCTGCTCCCATTAAAAGGAAGGTATGGGTTCATTCTATAATAGTAAAATCATTGCCAAGTCTATTTCTTTTAAGTGGTTATACAGCTACATTTAATCAACAGTAGAGCTCCATAAATGCCTATTATATTTACTTTTTAGGTCATTTTATATTGTCCTTTAGCTTATCGACTAGTTTTTACCTGACGTGAATAGTTTATCAGCTAACTTAAAACCCAACAAGGCAACAATTAGCTTATTAGCGAGTTTGTCAAACATACTTGAACGGTGAAACAAGTAAAAAAAAAGGAAGTTAAATGGCAACAAAATCTTGATGCCTGTACTTCAATAGGGGCAGGTTCAAATGAGAACCGGGAATTTTTTGTGAACTAGGAACCAGTTATTCAGGCTTTATTCATGATGAATGTCGTGATAGATATTCATGATTGATATTATTCATAATGATGATACATGATATTCATGATGAATAATATATTGATATTCATTGATTATTCAGGGTTTTTTTTCCATCATACACAAAATAGGTGGTTCCGAGGTTCTCAAAATATTTATGGTTTTCGTTTGAATTCCCCCATTTCCGATAATCTACCATAATCGAGTCACTGGATGTCAGGAAACTAAATGCGTTCTTGGATCTTCCAAACAAGTACTCAAGAATAAGATATTCAGTCGATCACCCCGACAGATCATAAGCAGCTTTAGTCCTCCAGTTGTAGGTCTGCATTCCAGGCACCCCGTGATGTTATCGAGAGGTGTCTGCTTTGGAACATGAAGCCGAAATGGTGAATATTTAGAATTAAGCTCTGGTTATTGTTGTCTTTATTTGTTAAGATACTTTCCTAACCATGTCAATAAACATCTGAACAAAAAAAATTCAATATAAGTATAATGGACACCTGAAAGATTCACATCTCTTCATTGGTTTAAAAGTGCAAGATTCTTGAACCAGATAAATAATTTTTTCCAATTATTTTAATAAATAAATAAATATAAGGCGTCTTTCCTCTTATTACTCCACAAAACAAAATTAAAAGTATTTACAAATGATTTTCAGGAACTGGGGTTATTTAGGAGAATAGCGTTCTGACATTTTTTTTTAAATACATGACCTTTTGACAGCTTGAATGAAGTTTCTCTTCTATTTGTTTAATTTATATAGCTTTGTGTTATTGATATTCATATTTGAACTGTCTTAATTGAAAACTGCAGCATTCAGTAGCCATGAAACTGCAGAAACAGGATATTATATCCGTAACATATGCATATATATATATATATATAGAGAGAGAGAGAGAGAGAGAGAGAGAACCTAAAAAAACAAAAACTGAGGAACATGCTCGTAACCCTTCATCTGGACCGTATGCACTTGTGCATAGAAGTAACTTAAGTTGTTTTTTGGTTTTTATGCACATGTGCGTATTACATTTTACTTCTATGCACAAGTGCGTACGCTACAAGGATGTTTCTCAGTTTTCCATTTTTTTGAGGTTTTCCCTTAAACATCCTCTCTCTCTCTCTCTCTCTCTTATATATTATAAGTATAGATTAACGTGTCCGCCTGTAGCATATGTATGACGTTTCTTGTGACAGGAAACGAGCGAGAAAGCTGGAAAAGAATCAGCCAACAAAAAAGCAAAAGCTGGAGGTGGTAGAAAAAAGAAATAGGTTGGTTCTTCATTAAGCCTTCATTCTTTTCATTAACTTGCTAAGGAATCCTCAACTATGGTATTCAAACCCAAAACCCTTTGTATGTGTTTGGTACATGAGACAGTATAGAACAAAATTTTGTTGCATGTTTAGTGCGACATTTTAACTAGGATTGGACCAGACTGGACTGAGTGGGACAACAATGCATTTTAGGGGGAACATCAAAATCTAGGAGATGGGACAAGATTGGTAAATTACCAAACTATCCATGTCAAATCAAAATCCTAAAATCTTGCTCAATTCTTCCGTCCGCCTACCTCACTTTCGCTCGTTCCCACCCCACTTTCGCCGCTCCAGTACTGTGTCTGTATGTATACCAAACGCACCCTATATAACTTTTTTAGCTCATTTCATGGGGCCTACATCTCTTTGCCATAACGACAAGAAATGCATTTAAGGGCAAGATCTTGAAGGTTTAACTCAACTGGTAAAAATCTTGAGTTTGCTTCATAGAGTTCATGATTTCAAGTCAACCAAAAGAGTTTGCTTGACTTTTAACTTCAGGTTCCCCCATGGGACTAACACAAGCTGATCCGGAAACCCACGGTTACCGAAACTTTTCAAACACCATCCCCCATTCTCATTTTATTAGTAAATGTGTTTGATTTGGACTACAATCTTTGGAAAAAAAAAACCAACTGAACTTATTGTACTTGTAGGTATAACTTCTTGGGTAGCATGCTGCTGATGTTTGGTCCCTTTGACTTCATAGTTCTCATGTTTCCTCTTGAATTGTTAAGAATTTTCAGAACTTCTGATAAATAGTTGTTTTATAAACCGAGGAGGGTATCGTATTATTATTAGTATTTGTGTCGACTGTCGACCTCTATGTAAAGTGTAGTGTAGCTCTTCTCATATTTTTCTATGATTTATTTAGGGGCCTTTTGAAACCGGAATGGTTGAATCAAGAACGTTTAAACTTTTATTTGCGTGTTATAAATGTTTAAGTTTTCATGATCGAACCTCGGATTTATGTTTAAGTTTTCGAAAATGTTTCTTTGAAAGATGGTCGCTGTTTCTAACTTAGTTTAAAGGCTCATTCTGTCATGATACTTGTAGGCTTAGATCATTTGAGATTCTTTTTTTTTTTGTGAGAATGTGAGAAAGAGTGGAAATATTGTTATATTGTTGAATGTTACGTTATATTGTATGAATATAGTAACTTTAACCAAATATGCATTGGATAGTTGCATTATACTGTGTAGGAGGTAACCTCCATGTCTTCACACGATATAAAGTTCAACTTTTTTTTTTGATAAGGTTCACCTGGGTTTGCCTAGGCTACATCNCCCTGGTTGCTCATCCCCGGATTCAAACTTGGGTGGGTTTTTCCCCAACACCAAGCCTTAACCAGTAGACTGCCCCATTGGGGTTAATATAAAGTTAAACTTACATTACATTATTGAAGGTTTATATTTTCCGCTTACGACGGAATTTGATATTTTCATGGGAATGAGACCCTTTGGATAGATGGATGATCTGCAAGTAATTGCATACTAATTAGATTAGGCTATCCACAACGGGGCCGGTTGGGAGGCGGTACCGGTGGTGGTGCCGGTAATAACACCGCCGTGCTCAACCGGTAGGGCGCCGGTACGAAGGGTAAGCGGTACCCGGTTACCGTTCTCTCTCCTCTACNTGGTACGGGTAAGGATGAAATGGTATGGTGGTGGTAAGGTAGTGGTAAAGCTGATGTGGCGTTGAGGTGGCAGCTGATATGAGTGATACGGGTAAGGATGGCCTTATTTGGTATTTTGGCTAGAATACTTTGACTCCTCGATACTCAAATCAAATCCTCTGCTGATGGTTGAATCATTTCTTTAGTCTCACATTTAGCAAGTCCCGAGCTCTTTTTATTATATCGAGGATCATTGAAACAAGCAAGAATACTATTTTTACAAAGAATACCATTTATCACGACTGAAACTGAGATTACCTATAGAAGGTATTTGTTTTTTTGATAAGTTTCATCTAGGCTTTGTCCAGACTACATCTTTGGTAATTTTTACCGAAAGCTAAAGCATGCTCCCCTAGGATTAATACTCAGCGGCCCCTAGTTGCTCACCCCCGGATTCGAACTTGGGTTGGTTGTTACACCTTCCACAAGCCTTAACCGGTAGGCTCTCTCTTTAGAAGGTATTTGTTCGTTCTCACTCTTTTTGAATTGATTCGAGTAGGATGATTATCTTATTGATTTTCAACCAGTCTGATGCATGCTTTTACTCCTTTTGTGAACAAATGCTTACGTTAAAAAATATCTTGCTAAAACGTAAAAGATGGAGATCGACTTTGGATAGTTTGAAACCAATTTAGAACTCAAAATTTATTTGTTTTCTTTATTAAGTCTTAAAACCAATTTAGATCTCAAATTCTTTTTTTTATGGTCTCTCTCTTTTCGTAACGCCGTACATTANTGATAAATAAATTATTAAATAAAAATAATAAAATAAATTAATAAAATATTGGTTATATTGAATCAAGAGTATATCTGACATTATGAAAAAACTAAATTCATTCCATCAAAATATTTGGCAATTGCTAAGGAATTTTAAATTCATTCATTTGTGAAATTTGATGGAATTTAGAAATCTCTTCTGTTGAAAAAAAGAACCAAATGAAGGAATGAAATCTGGTCAATGGAATTCAACATTCCAATTCCATCAGATTCCTTTAAAATCTGCGAACCAAACGCNGGTTCATGGATTCTGATGGAATGGAATGAAATTGGAATCCTGAATTTCTTTGACCAAATTCCTTTCCATTGTTTGGTTCATGGATTCAGATGGAATGAAATGTCTGAATTCCATCAAAATCCTTAAGTAAAGGAATTGGTCATTCCATGGC
>LUCG01069659.1:0-19830 GCA_001633085.1 Carthamus tinctorius | reverse complement strand
TTCGCATTTTTTTAGCACTTCTCATTTGAACCTAATACTATATATATATATATATATATAGGATTGGGTTCCGGTTACAAATGGAGTTAACATGAGAAGCATGAGAAATGGTTATCAACCGTTCCATGAAAAACCACTGAATCATATCCCTTCTAAAGCGCAATTCATGGTAGAACATGAGATTAAAAGTGATCTAACGGTTCAGATTCACTTCTCATGTTTAACTCAACTTCTCATACGATCCTTTGCCTATAAATATAATAATAATAACAATACCCAATACAATACTAGTTGCATATCGTTTAATGGAGATAGAAATTACCCCGAGTGTTTGGATTTCTTCTTTCTTGGTTTTTTATCGGATTTTTCTTCCTCCGAGTCTGAGTCGAAAACTTTCCTGCAACGGAAAACACATATGTTAAGCCCCGTTAACCTAAAAGTGTAAAGAATATTAGTGGAAGCTGGAGTGAGTACTTCTCGCTAGCAGCAAGCAATTTGACAATATCATCTGGGAGCATTCCTTTATTATCATCTGGTTGTGTTTCGATTTCCACTGCAGCATCTTGGATGCTTTTGACTCGTGGTGTTAACTTTTGAGCCCACGTTCTACGTCGTTCTTTTCGTTCACGCAAAACCCTGTATGGAAACAACTTTTTTCATGAATAGAGATGACTAACTGTGGCGTTCTCTTTAGCAATTTTGGTTAAGCAGAATCTTCAAGTGATGATAAGAAGGGGATTATTCAACAGGTTTTTAGGCATTCTTTTGTTAAGCAGTAACATTCTCATACCTGTTAAAAATTCATGGATTTAAAACAACTTATGGGAAGTCATTTAACCGAAGGACCCTAAGTAAAAAAAATTATATCTAGGCATATAACTTTTTATGACATTTTAAAGAAATCAATGACCTTGTGACGGACTGACGAATATAAAGCCATTTTCTTTAATTGGTCATGAGGTCATGGATATAATCAAAATCTCATTTAAGCTTTAGATACCTAAATGAACCCAAGAAAAGGTTGCAAGACTAAAACCGCAGCAACCAACCACTATGCTAGATCTCACTCTATGGATACGTTTCTTATTATATATTCACATGTGAATCTAAATTCACAAATATAATCATTTAATTAGTTTTCATGGATTTTACATTACGATCTTTCACTTCGCCACAAGATAATACTTGGAGGTTATTTGGTTGGTTTTCCATTAAGTTTTAAACAGATAAAGCTGTCTGTGTGGATTAATCTGTTTGTATAACTTGAAAAGGTTTTTGTTTTTGAGACTTTTTTTAATATCCCGAAAGAGGGCATTTTTTTGCAGGGATAAGACAGCTTTGAGAAAAACTTGGCTTTCTGCATAAAGCACTCCCCCAAAAGCTTACTGAATAAGTCACTTTCTATATCATTAAACCATAGTTGTTGAGATCTAGATCTCGATCGTAGGATCTTAGGATCCTACGATCCTACCAGCAAAAACCTAGCCGGATCCCGTGTAGGATCCTTAGATGGTAAGATCTTAGGTAGGATCGTAAGATCCTAGGTAGGATCGTAAGATCCTAGGTAGGATCGTAAGATCAGATCTAGATCCGATCATACCTTTATATAATATAATGAATTTTTTTGATTTTCATAAATCACCCGCCATCTTTGATATTGTTTTTATTATAACATTTAAACTTACTGACTTCAATTGAAAAACAAAACTCATAAAATAACCTAAAGCTCGATGCCTATCAGATAGAACTTAGAAAAAATAAAATCGCTACCATTTTGACTATGTTATTTTGAATATTGTTAGGCCTATGTTATTTTGAAATATGGATGTATGTTATTTTGAAATATGGATGTATGCAATATTGTATTGTTGGATTTATGTTATTTCAAAATTTGAAGTAGGGTCTTATAAAAATTTATACTGACTTATAGTAGGATCTTACGATCCTGATCCCGATCTCACGATTCGATCTTGCGAAGACGAAAACGATCCTAGGTAAGATCTCGATCTTGATAACCTTGCATTAAACCACTACTAAACAGTCATATATGGCTGATCAAATAAGCTGCAAGTCCTATTAAGCTCATTAAGCTGATAACAGACATGCCCTTAGTTACTTACAATAGAGACTAAAAACTTATCCGCGTTCTATTATATAATATGAATATGAACCAACATTTTCATGCTTACCGAACATTGACCATTAATCTAAAAGGCAAAAAGATTCCTATCAATCGAGTGTAAAACAGTATGCAACAAATCGCATACCTGGCCTTATTTTCTTTTTGAATCGTTCTTATTTCTTCGTCCTTTTGTACTGCCTGTGTATCAAAACATAAACTTTGATTTAAAACCAACAAACCAAAAACGTGTTTAAGACTGATAATGATGAAGTATGAAGTAAAGAAACCTACCTGTTCAGCTGTGAATTCCTCTGGGGCATCAGAATCACTATCTTCTCTTCCCGACATCAGTTAAAAGAGATGAAGCCTAGTATAGATACATAAACATAAACATCAATAAAAAATTTACAAATGAAAAGATAAGCTTATATAAAATCACAAGTTATGTAAAACCATCCAGGTTACTTAATTTTCTTTCCGACATAAAAAACGTAAAAGACGCCAATGTACATAGCATAAGAATAAAATAGTTTCACAAAATATGAAGTATGGAAACTTCCTCTCCAAGATTTATCGACTTACAAAGCCCAGATTTTTCAACAACAAATATTTAACCACCTAATATTGCAAGTTCAAGACTGTGAGAGGTACCATATGACATATACATATAATACATATTTGGGAGGCGGTTGCTACTAAGTGGAGGAAGACCAACCCAATGTCTATTTATTTATTTTTAATACAAGATGAAGTTTGTATAGAAATTTGATCAACTATAATATTATAGGCTGGACAGGCTTGTCTGAATTTTTTTCATTGCCCGAGCCCAACCTATTTTTTCGAGAATGAATCAAGCCTGACAACTTCTATTAAAAAAGGAGAGGCAAAGTTCTAAATGGCGCTAGGCGTAGCATGGCAGCGAGGTAAGACCTCAAGCCTTAGGAGCCATGGCGAGGCCTCAACATTTTCAAGGTGTGATAGGATTTATGACGGCAAATTTGCAAATCATAGATATAATTATATATACACACATATGTTTGCTTATATTAGAGCAGCTCCAATTGTTTACTATCTTTAGGTTTTTGCCGGTTTTGAACTCAACTGACCAACAAAGAGAAGCTAATTTTGCTGGTGATTCAGAGAAACGAAAAATATGCTGGCCTCCCCCCATCAAACAGCATAAATGCCTTGTGGTTGGAAATGTGGCGGTTTTTAGGGTCTATGGCCACACAAATACGCCGTTTCTTTATGTTGCTATTGTTAGAGTTGCTCTTGCTCAAATGATTTAAATTTGGGGCCTTTTGTTTACCTCTTAACAGATCCATTAAGAGGCAGTCTCTGAATCATTAAAGAGGTAAATCTTGTTTGGCAAAAAGTTGGACTACCTCTTAATGGTTCCAAAACCCTCTTAATGATTTTGCATCCCAGGCCTCCCTTAACCACTAGAGCCCTGATTTCATTCTCAACAATTACCAAACCACCATATTTCATTTTACACTATCATAAGAGCCTTTTAATCATTCTAACCACTTAATCATTCAGCAACTGCCAAACAGCCTTAGGTTACACACTAACAACTAAAAACTAAGACCCTAATTAATGTAAGAAAAATCAAATACCGTGTTACAAAAACCAGGTGTGCCACAAGCTATAACATGCTTAGAGACCCTAAAACCCTAAGCCCTAAACCCTTTAGAACACTGTTGAATAGAAAGTTGCAGATCGTGAAACAACAAAATCTATCTTGTTCCTTCTTCTATCTCAATCGAGATTGAAGAAACAGGTTATAATCAGAACATATTAGGTAAAATCAAACTGTATAATCATCAGGTTATCAGAAATTTCCCCAAATATACACCGATAATACATACGATCCATTATCCAAACACTAACATAAATTAGTAATCCATGATTTCATATAAATTAAGAATCAAACAAACACAAACAAATTGAGTGAAATTGGCAAAAGATGAAATGCTTACAGTCGGCAAAATCGAAAGGTTGGGGGCGTCTCGATTAGAGAGAATCGATTTCAGCGTAAATCGGTGGTACTTTGGAAGATTTGAGTTGAGGGATGTTGGGCCTTACTTTAACAGGCCCAATGGAGAGAGGTGCAACATTCCCGGGTAAAAATCACCGATCCAGTTTTCTCATATAACCGAATCGGATTGAAATCGGTTTGAAGAGGCGAAAAAGGTATCCGATGAAACCGGATTTGAATTTGAAGAAAAAAAACCCGGATCTTCTAAAAAACGATTTCGGAAAAATCCGGTCGTGTAGGTAGATGTGTACAAAAAAACCGATTAACCAGGAAAAAAACGGAATTGATTTTTTTAAAACCGGTTCAAAAACTGGTCCGATTTTAAAAAAATCAGTTTTTAAATCGGTTTTTAAGATTTGCTATGATCTTTTTTTAGCGGTTCAAAAACCGGTTTTAAAATTGGTTTTTTTAGCTGTAGATTTTTTTTTCAAAAAAATTATATATAAACATTTTATATATAATTATATGTATTTACATTTGAATTTATGTTGGTATTTATATAATTATATGTATTTATATAAATATATTGAATCTATAAATTATATGTATTTTAATATTTAGTTATTTATATAATTATAATTTAACTAGAGTAAAGTAATTAAGTAAGTTTAAGTTGATCCAAAAATAGAATACCCAAAAAATATTTGGCCCAAAAAATAAAAAATAAAATTTGAAAACGGGTTTTTTTTAGAACCGGTTTTTAAAAAAACGGTTATAATAAAAACTGAACCAGTTGCAAATAATTATTTTTTTTAGATGAAAACCGGTTTAAAACCGAACCGGTGATTTTTTTAAAACCGTTCTTAAAAAAAGTGGTCCGGTTTTTAAACCAGCTTTGTGCACCTCCCCGGATAAAAATCATCGATCCGGTTTTTTACCAAAAAAACTCGGTTTCTTAAATAACTAGTTCAGATTGAAACCGGTTTAGAGAGTCGAAAAGGGTTGGGCATTCGGTTTTGTAGGTAATGGTACTTCTATTGTCAGACTTATTGTAGGTTTGTGGGTAAAGTTGATGTGGCGCTAATATGGTAGAGTAGGCTTGTGAGCTTTGTGGGTTGCGCTACTGATAGTCTTAGAAATTCTTTTGGACACTTTTAATTTTGGCTTGAATGTTATATTCTATTTTAATCGTTTTTAGGGTATCATATAGTTTTGTTACAAATTCTTTTGTATCCTTTTTAATTTGGCTCAAATGTTAATTTACCTCTCCATTCAGTTATTTCGTTCTAAAATAGAGATGCTTAACAAATAGTTTCCTTATATCATATTCTAAAAAAATCGTTTCCTAATTGCCTATAAACCTCCTATGAATATATATTTCTAAACCATGGAGAATACTTTTTATCAAGAATACTTTTTATTTATTTAAACGATTACAAAATTCCGTTCAAGAATACTTTTTATTTATTTATCAATATGTCGAGATGCTCGGCATGCATTTATAACAAGAAAAAAACATGTCCAAACGACCGCGTTTTTAAGCCGTACTTCCGGGGATATGAACATGTAGAGAGGTTCGGCATTCTTCATGACGTGTTTCACACCTCAAACCTCAAAAGAATGATACGTTCAACACCCGCTGCAAAGGTGAACGAGCTTCTTAGGTGTCTGGAGTATGAAGCCACCGAGAGAAATAATAACCTCGATGGAGGGTGCACTGCAATCATTGAACGATTGGAAACCGAGAATGAGGGATTGGAGCAGGAGAAAGAACGCTTGAAACGTCAACAATCAGCGAGAACAATGGATCACGGTCGTGAAATATAGAATGATGAAGTAGAATATGAAGGAAAATTCTTTAGTTTAGATGCTTAGCAGTTTTACTTGTGTTTTGATTAGATCATGTAAACAAGGTTTTCTCTAATCTCAATTATTGATTTTAAAGATTTCTTAATCCAATTAAATCAATCTTAGCTTTCTCTCTCTTTATCCAAAATCCGCGATAAAAATTGCAGTAAACCCTAGAACAAAATTCAAAAATCTCTTCGAATACAATCGGTTTCAAAATGTTATCATACAATGCTTCAACAAATTTAGGATTTTTCCTTTCTTTTCTCACTTAAAAGCTTGTTAACTTCCCTTTTTTCGAGTGGGGTTTCTTTGGAAATGGGTGGTTGTAATTATACCTCTAATCCAAATTTTCCGGCCATTGCGACTTCAAAATTCCGGTTAAAGATAACAACGATAAACAACTAAAACAAATCCCACATCACGACCAACGGTGTGCAAAAATCAACCAATCCAATTACAAACCGACTGACAATGATTGGATATCCAATTGTAATTGGATCGGATCAGCTGAAAAATTTTGACATCCAATTGGATCGGATCGGTTCTTGGATGGTAGTCCAGAACCGACCAAAACCGTCCGATCCGATCCAATTGACCATCCAATCTCAACCGATCGGACCCATCCAATCATCATCCAATGACCATTCAATTACCATTATTGTCTTGTATGTTTTAACTTTTTAGTATTACTTAATAGTTATTGAATGGATGGAACTAAACATTATCCTATTGTTTGTAATATTGGATTAATATATGAATTATTGTGAAATGGGTTAAAAACATTGGATGGATGATTGGATGGATTTTGTTAGATCATCCATTGGATGGACGATTGGATGGATTTGATTAGATCATCCATTGGATGTCGGATGGATCTGATCCGATCCAATCCGATTAATATTGATTGGATCCAATCTGATCCAATGGATATCCAATAAGAAAATCCAGTGGATGAAATCGAACCGATGCAATCATCCATTGGATTGGAAAAATCCAATATTCAATGGATGATAGGATTGGTTCGGTTGGAGAAATTCAATATCCAATGGATGATTGGATCAGATCGGATCCCCTGTCAACCGATGCACATCCCTAATCATGATGGGGTTCGTCAAATTCTCTAATTCATTAACCTATTTTTCTTCCAGTCTTTTTAATCTTATAAAAATTTAATTCTATCATACAAATTAAGTATCATTGTTTTGATTTATTAATCAAAATTAAATTATAAAATCCCTTGAATTTATCACTTTGTATTAACTGCATGCTGGATCGTCACATATGAGTTCAGTTTCCATTTTCCAAATTGATATATTGATCCTATGCCTCATTTCACCAAATCCAATATGGATTCAAACTCAAGAATACTTTGAACTTTAGGCACAAAATCAAGAGTAAAATTTACAAGAGAGTATATTGAAGTTTCATAAAATTTCATCAAGTCCCAAAGACGTAAGCATATGGTATATATACCAGCAACATTCGAAAAAGGAGGAAAAATTACTGAAATGACGATCATGGCAATTTATCGGCAGTTACAACCGTATTTGGATAGGGTGGGACCTGTTGGAAAAATTGAATTGTGAATGAGGTTGGGAAGTTTTCCCATCCCACATAGGAAGAAGCATTAAAAAGATATGAGTTTATAAACTTAGGCTCACTAGTGGGGTGATTGAGCTTATGGTGGGGGCTCAAAGAAAGGAGTCCTTGCCATGTGCTTGTGCTATCTTTTTGGAGAAATTTCGTTAGAGAGATAATTCGTTTCCAGAACCTTCTGATAATTACTGATTTCAAAAACATTATCCACGTTTTTAATTAATTTATTTATTTAACTGTTAAGTAATTATCAGATAAAACATTTGTTGGAGACTCATCCCTAATCTTGGAGAAGAAGTCATGAAGTCAAGGAGCTGTAGATTATCTGGTAATCACCAAATCAGTATAAACAGAGGGCTTCACATCCAGTTTTAACACACCAAAAAAAAGATGTATCTCTCTCTGCTTTCTACCATTTCTGCTTCTGTCTTGCGTTATCAGATATCGATATCGCTGTTATTGATTCTTGCTGCATCAAATCTTGGGGTGGTTCGACTTGAAGACTCACAACATCCAGAGAGTGTCAGAAAACATTTAAAGACAAGAAGTTGTTTCCATGCAGTTTACATTCTTTCATATTCGTTAGCAAACAGGTTGGTTTTAATTTTCTGCACTATTATTTTAATTATCGTTCACTAGAGTGAACAGTCTGATTTCTATCCTTTCTTGTAACGATTACATCACGAAGGATTGATCGTTTTTAGGACTTGGATTTGTTTGGTACACATCTGTTTAATATAAAGATTTAATCTTTTTAAGTGAGTAATCAAATTCTTGGTTAAGATTCTGCTTCTCCTCCTTTCTGTACGTGGTTCAATCAAGAAGGATAGAATCAAGTCTTGTGTAATTCGTCAAAGTTATGACGTTTTTAATGGTCTTAATTTACCTGTTGCAGTTCATATAATTATGTATATATATAGTCTTGCTTATATAAAAGTGTACGTGATTCAATCGAGAAGGATAGAATCAAGTCTTGTGTAATTCGTCAAAGTTATGACGTTTTTAATGGTCTTAAGTTACCTGTTGCAGTTCATATAATTATATATATATATATATAGTATTGCATATATAAAAGTCAATGTCGATAGCAACATGGTATTGTGAAAGGGTTAAGCCATTCCTTTTTTGTGAAAATAATTAAATATTATTTGAGTACTTTATGTGTTGTCTTTTCAAGCAAACATGTATTTTAGTTGTTGTATAACTAAACCATAATTTAAAGCCCATTAGTGAGCGTTCGTATCTTTTTAGTGCTTCTTCCTATGTGGTATGGGAAAACCTCCCAACCTCATTTACAATTCAATTTTTCCAACAATCCCCCACCAGGTTGGAAAGTTTTCCCGACTTTCATAAAAGACGATGTCACATTGGTATCTTTGTGGATTTAAACCATGTTATATGTAAATATGCAAGCAGGAGTCAATTTCAGGGCTCATACGCCTCTTTTTTTCGTGGATTGTTCATCGTAGTATCACTACAAAAAAGCGGTTGATCATCCGCACTTTTTTAGCAATATTAACACAGTTAAAAGTGTGAAAAATTACAATAAAACGTGGATATATTTGATGTTACAATCTGTTTTAATCAAATATCTACATTTGAAATTGTGAAATTTGTAGTAAAATATCATGTTTATTAGTATGGACAAATTATTCAGACTCATCGGACAAAACAATGGTTTTGTTGATTTGAGATTAATCTAACCAAGCTAATTCAATTGCATATTTTGATTATTTTTGGTTGAAAGATGAAAGGAAAATCAAGATGGACCTATAGTAAAATTTCTGAATAAAGATGGACCTATAATAAAATGAAGTAACGGAATGGAACCGAAAAGATATACTTTTATCGGTTAACTTTTTTAAGCAAGAAACAATGATACCTCACCAGGGAGGTTCATACGAGAAGCATGTCAATTTAAGAAAAAACGAGGAGCAATCTTAGCCACATATCTTGGGTTACGGTGGACGTGATCACGGAGGATTGACGCGATTCATGGGAGGGTAGAGATTATTAAAGGGGGGGGGGGGACCACGGTCAAAGCCACCATCGTTGACCGGATGAGTGGTTAAGATTGCTCCTTGTTTTTTCTTAAAAAATTATGTTTCTCGCATGAACCTTTCTCCCGAGCAGGAAACCAAAACTCTTTTTCTGGTCTCAAGGTCCTGCAGATAGCAAGACACCATGGGTGGCTAAGGAAAAGAAATGTCCATCTTCTTGCTATCACCATGACCATCATCATGATAACTAACAACATAGCATGGCAGAGTTTTAACAGATGACCTCCTCCTTTTTCACCTGTAAGAAAGCAACAGATGCATAAATGGAGACAACTCCTCTTGCCTTGAAAGTAGAGTTATTAACATTGTTTTTAGTAGCCAAATTGGAGATAACTAAAACTACTAAGAATAGAATTGAATGAGTTAGACATTCATACAACTAAAACTTCTAAGAATAGAATTGAATGAATTAGACATTCATACAACTAAAACTACTAAGTGGATCTGCATTTCATTGCGTTGGATCTCCTCGGTTAATGTCACTAATGGGCTCGGAGTTGTTAGATGATTGCAGTATAACCCCCAACGGGGTCATTCAGCCTCTCGGTAGTCTCATATTCAAGACACCTGAGAAGCTCGAGGACCTCCTCCGTGGGTGTTGCTTTAATCATCCGCTCCAGGTTTGAGGTGTGAAACATCTCGATAAAATCCCAAACCTTTGTATATTGAGATATCGGGGAGACATTGTGCAAGTACACATCCATATGGACATGCCTTCTTTTGGTTGTATATGCAGGCCGAGCACCTTGGCATCTTGACAATTATTATTGGTTCTTAAATGGGTTTGGAGATCAAGAAATCTCACTGTATATCAAGAACTTTTAGGTTGGATGGTGTAGCATTAATTTCATGAAAAACAAATTCAAGAATCTTGATTACAAGTTTGGTGGTTCAACGTTTTCAAGAATTATTTCTTGAAAAACAATTCAAGAATTGAACGTTGGTTATAGTTGAATTTACGAAATTCGTCTGGAGAGAGTGGCATAAAGAAGAACTTTGACTGTGGTGGGATTTGAAGGCCTATATGAGGACGATGACTGTGGTGGGATGTGTACCTTTGAGCAAAGGAGAATGGTGGCGGTGGACGACACAGAGAAAAGTGACGGAGGCAGTTCGGTGGAAGTCAATTGAAAACAACGGTGGCTAGAAAAAGTAATTTGAAATTACTCTTCGATTAGAGTCCCCATATGGGCTATGAAAATATAGCCGTTGACAGTAGTTTTTAAAAATTTACAATTTAGTTTTTGTGGTTTTAATTATTACAGTGTGTTCCACATTACAAAAAAGAAACATGGTTGTTGTTTGCAATTAGTTGGTAATGTGGAACATACTGTAAAAATTAAAACTATGAGGACTAAATTAGAAATTTTAAAAAACTACTGTCATCGACTCGATTTTCAAAACTCATATAGGTAGTGTAATCAAAGAGTAATTCCAAATCACTTTTTCTTCCCGTGTCCTTTTCAATTCACTTCCTGGGAACACTTCCGTCACTTTTCTCTACGTCGTACATCACCACTGTTCTCCTTTGCTCAAAGGTTACACATCCGGCCACCACAGCCGTCGTCCTCCTCTATGCCTTCAAATCCCACTATAGTCACCGCCCTCTTCTATGCCACCACGTTCTCTCCAGGCGAATTTCATAAATTCAACTACAACCAACGTTCAATTCTTGAACTCGTTTTTCAAGAAATTAATTCTTGACAACGTTCAACCACCAAAACATGTAATCAAGATTCTTGAATTTGTTTTTCATTAAATCAATGATACACCATCCAACCTAGAGTTCTCGATATACGTTGAGAATTCTTGATCTCCAACCCATTTAAGAATCAATAATATGGTCAAGATGCCAAGTGTGTTGCATGCACTTACAACTAAAAGAAGGCATGTCCATACGGATGTGTACTTGTGCAGTGTTTCCCCGAATATCTTAATATACAAAGGTTCGGGATTTTACACGAGGTGTTTCACACCTCAAGCCTTGAACCGGTGATGAAAGCAACACCCGCGGAGGAGATTCCTGAGCTTCTCAGGTGTCTTGAATACGAGGCCACCTAGAGGCCGAATAACCCGGTTTGGGGTTGTACTGCAATCGTCAACGAACTCCCAGCCCAAACAGTGACTTTATCAAAGGAGATCCAATGCAATGGAAATGCACAACCCGTGGCAGGTAATGAAAATGCACAGCTGATGCAGGCACTGCCACCGTCACCCGCCACAAAATAGGGAATGACAAAGTAGATGCAGGGACTGCCAACACCACAAAATGGGAATGACAAAGAAGAAGCCGAGAAAATTTCTATTCTTAGTAGTTTTAGTTGTATGAATGTCTAATTCATTCAATTACATTTTCAGTAGTTTTAGTTGTATGAATGTCTAATTCATTCAATTCTATTCTTAGTAGTTTTAGTTCCATGGACCAATTTTTTGTATCATTCAAGTTACTATAAGTGTTCTAGTATGATGAAATTTTGTCTTAGTTGTGTACTTTCTGCTGCAAATTCCATGTGTTGTTTTGCTTTTCTATGAATTGCTTAATTTGCTAGACTGTATGTTGAGCCTTTGCATATATTCTTTCAATTTAGGGACATAAATGGGTTATTTCAATGTTATTGTGTTTGTTTAAACCAATGAGGGTTTGTTCTATGGTTTCTTAAATCTTGTTTTACTAGATTGAGGAACCTAGTTTTCTTAATATTGTTTAAACCAATTACGTACCTGCACGCGATGCGGTGTGAAATATCTTGAAATCGAAACAGCAACCATGTTTCTTTTTTTTTGTTCTATTTCCTTTCCTTCTCTTTATGGATCTATGGAAATTTATACCGCATATTGGGTTGTATATAAATTGAAGGTTAATATGGTCAATCGACCAAAGATTTTATAATGGAATTAATGGATAATGTGGCTTTCAAACTCGTAAAATTGGTGTTTAGCTTTTAACGACAGACTTATGCATTAATAATTTATGTAATTGTTGTAACGCAACCAGAGGCGGACCCAAAAAAAATTTCAAACGTTAGCACCATTTGACTATAAGAAATATGTATATAGATATTGTTTACAAAGTAAATATTGGTTTAGTGGTTGAACCCTTGCTTTTCAAATTAATGGTCTTGAGTTCAAAGCTTCTTAATTATAACCTTTTTAGAAACACAATAAATTAAAAGGCTAAGAAAATGACTCTAACAAGATTTGAAGTTTTGAACCCTAGACCTCCACTTTAAAAGGCAAGGAGCTAACCAAACTAACTCTACCAAAGGAAATTTGTGTTTTTATTGCAGTTTCAAAATATATATGGTGGCACACAATAAATTAATACAGTGGCACTTTTCATATCCGATATTTTTTTACACTGCGACGAAGGAATGGGACGGTGGCACATGCCACCGGTGGCACCAAGGTAGGTCCGCCATGAACGCAACAAGGAAAGACACTGAGGAGCGGGGCGATCGAGAGCAGGAAAGACAGCAAGACTTGAATGTTACGTTCAAAATTGTCGATACCAAATAGCAGCAGATTGGTCTTCAAAAAGCTTTTGGAATTACAAATGCAGTTATGCAAATAACATAAACAAAGAAATGTGATAGCTAGTACATAATTGCAAATCTTGGCATCTATTTATAAGATAGTGTAAACAAACACCTTAATAAATCACCAATAAAGCATATATGATATAACTGATAGAAAGCCTCTAACGTAACATTAACGTTCCGTAACCATCAAAGCCCGCAATGTAAAACGCATGCAATCTTTTTCTAGCATCTTAGCAACCGAAAAACATAATTAGCATCATATGAACCCAAACTAACCCGATGAGAACCTCACATAGTTTAGAAGATTCGGATAGTTGTAGTTAGTCTATAATTAGCCAAATATAACCCAATGAGAAATAATCTAACCGGGTTGAACTTTTATTAAAATCATAGGAATTTGGTTGAAATTGGGTTAGCATCATGTAAACCCAAACTAAACCCCACCCCATATACTTTTATATTTTGATTCTAATTTGATTGTTTGGCTCCTGATATGTACATTAGATAATTGCATTATCACATAGTGTCGTTATATGCATATATATTTTTAATCTCTTCTCCATATCTGTATAACCCATACATACATATGTTTAGTAAATCTGAACATAAAAATAGTTTCATGTACCAATGTATTAACCGGACCAACTCGATCAACCCATACAGTTTGGGTTGCACTTTGGATTGGTTTGAGTTGGTTGAGATTTTTTAAATCGTAAATTTTGGATTGGGTTAGGTTGGGTATGATTAACCCAACCTGTGAGCAACCCTAGAAGCTACGAGGAACCTTTTGTGCTTCATCACATCAAGGAGCCATATAATGATATAAATCAACACTTATGTATCTAGATTCTCAAGTTATGACCATGAAATTGTACAAAAATTATAAGTGGTTGTTATTAGAAAACGTTTTAGCAGCTTATCTACTTGTTCGGGAAGAGTTCGTAATAATATTGTTTTAAGGTTAGTCACTAGTGGCAGAACACGAGCTTAAGAAGCCAAGGGGCCAAAACTAATTTTTTATAATTGTCTATATTTTTTTCACAAAGGTAATACACACACAGAGCTGGGTTCAAACAACAATGATATTTATTTAAGAAAATAAGGAAACGACTGAATCACATGTGATTTTATACTAACATCACAAAAAAATCACATGTGATTAACGCAACTTTGTCCAGCTATTTGAAGATGTGACCCAAGTCGCCGATGCATCATTTTTTGAACGTTAATGTAATATCACATTGAAGGGCAGCCCTTAGAAGCTTCCCTAAAATTGAGAAAATAAAGAATACGGAAGCTTTTAGCCAAAATTGTTTTTTTGAAAGGGTATTTGAGGTTTTATTTCGACTAATCTCGGCAAGGTTCATCTGACAGCTAAGCATGTTGTGTGGAGTTAATCTCCAATGATCACAATCTGGAAGCGACTGGATTCGAACCTAGGGTAGAAGGGTTAACAAGTCACTTCCCTCACAAGCATTAACCAGTACGCCACATCTTTGTGGTTCTTTTAGCCAATATTTTGCTCAAACAGTTTCTGTAAAACTATCTCCGGGATGAGTTTTTTTTCTTTAAATATGGAGATAACCCCAAAAATAATTACCAAATGAAAGCATTGATTCGAAACTTTGAAAATAAAATTTTGAGAGAGAAATAATAATTTAACCGATGAGTATAATATTTTAAGTATAATCAATTTAACTGCTGGAGATAGAATGATTTTTTTTTTGAGATTTTGACTTTTGATTCTTCGTTTTGGAGAAATTTTGGGGATTATGTTCTAGATGCTCTAACAATTTTTTTGTATAGAAAATAAAAATCTAAACTTTTTAAATTTTTATTTTCTTTTTCAACTTTAATAGTTTTTCTATTTTAGAAAATCAATCATTACTTATATTATTAAAATATAAACTACATTTAATATTTCAACAAACTTTTAAACAATCAATTCTAAGATTGATGGAATATATTAATGTTTCTTTCTTCTCATTTAGAGATTTTAAATAATTCTCTATATTTAGAGTTTTCTTCCTATTTCTCCTTTTTAAAAGATATAGATAGCAAAGCTGTTAGGAACATTTTAACAAACAAAAACTCATTTTTCCTATTTTAACAAAACTGTTGAAGATGCTCCAAGAGAGCTCGATAAGTGACTTCAGGTTTAGCCATTTTCCATTTTTTAGTGGAAGGGTATAGGTGGATGTAAAATGTCCGTTTCCGGGGATTTAATAATTAAAATGTAGACCTTTAACCTTGTATATTATTCAAACCCCCAAATTTAGCATGTGCATTTTTTGTAACCCGAAAAAGTTTTTACTTACTGAATAGGATTGAGTGGGTGCTTGAGACCTTGCTCGCCACTATGTAGGTCCACACTTGTGGACCATACAATGTGGAAAATTTCTTCACATGTTGGTGTCTTGGGAAGTACCAAGCAAATACGCAACCAATGGGGTTATGGGGAATACAACTTTCTTATTCTACATACATGCGGGACATTTTCTAGAAATTTTGGTTACTCTAGGCATGGTGGTTCTTTGGGGCATCTTGATCAGAATACGAAGGAGGGCGGTGGGGGCTTGCAAAACATACGTGAAGTGGCGTTTTTATCGATTGAATACGGGTGGTAGGGGTTGGAGGATGTGAACTGGCGTCAGAGGTGGAGAAAAAGGTAGCTTGTGAGGTGTGAACTATTGCTGATTTTAGATGGAGAACTAATCGATATAGTGTGAACTTTGAAATTGCATAACTATAACTACTACTAGGAATGAAAGTTTGGTGGGAACAATTGTATTTGTGTGATTAGATTAGCTAAGAGAATACGGTAACCGACCGGATCCATTAAATCCACTTTTGAAATAATCTGGCCCAACATACTCACTGTGCATTATTTTTTAAAGGCTTTTTAAAATTTTGAATTATGGTTATGATTAAACTCACTGTGTATATTTGATCAATCATTGTAACATTTTTTCCCATTTTTTTGGAAAAGGTTCTCGTCTGAGCCTTACCTAGACTACATTCTTTAACAATTTTGTAATTAAGTTACAACCGTCTGAGACTAAACCTGACCACAGAATGCTAACACTTGGACTTGAACTAGGGTTGATGGAATATTCAACCTAGATCGACCACAGAATGCATTTAGGTTGATTTGAGAGCCTGGTTATAACTGGAACCAGTTATTGATTGGGCTCGGTCCAAGGACCGGTTAAGGCCCGCCCGATGGCAATTTTAAAAATTTTCTAATTTTTCGAATATATAGTCGGTTTTTTTTTTTCTTTTCATTTTAAAGTTCATATGACCGTTTTTCTTTTCAAAAATGGAGTCATTTTTTAACATGTTTTATGTAGGTATAAGTAAGTAGTTTGAGGTTGTGGTTACACACCAACTTGTAAAACACAAAAAAAACATTCATAATTCTCGTATTCTTAATACCCCACTAGGTCAAATGGATTATAATATAAAGGTATATATATCGTATACCCTACTTTCGAATATAATACCAATTATTTTGAATTACTAATACGTTGCAACTACAAAAACTATTATTAAAATGATGATTTGATTAGTTTTTAACGTAAAAAACAAAATGAAGCGACTACGTTTTTTAATCATTTTATGGACATTGTCGATTTTTCGGTTGCACAAGGATAAATGCAAGAAATACAATTCAGAACAAAATTGGAAAGCATAGCGGCATCTAACCAACGAACGATTACCACGAACACACGCGCACGCACACCTCCCCGACGCCCGACGGTATCGGGCATTCAAGGGCAGCCCACTAATCCGCCGTTGTCCCGGCCCAGCTTACGCTGGACCTAGAGCCCAACCACGGTCTTTGACTGGGCTAGGGGCGCCCAGTCTATGACTAGACAAGCCCAAGGACTGAGTACTCTTCATGCCCTCAACTGACTCCCCTTAGAATCGAACCGGAGTAGACTGGGATACCATCCACAGTCCCCCTCCCCCGCCCGTTACCGTCCTTAGGAAAAGAACCGAATGGGTTGAAAAACATACAATGCAAATCAAGCATAAAAATATAAGGTCTCGTATGGGTTGAATATTATTTGAAATTGAATTTCATTTCAATCTCATGTTTAATTTAAACAATTTTATAAATCGGGGATTTTATTGAAATCCTACAAACATAGGATGTTGAAATTCTATAAAGATGGTTGGTATTTTACAAGATTTTGTGGAATTTGTATGTAATAATGTTTTATATATATATATATATATATATGTGTGTTAAAATATTTGTTTGTAATAATTAATTAATAGAAATGTATTCGAATTACCTTGATAATTATTTATTATTTGTTTATAAATTATTTATATAGAATGAAACTTAATTCATTTCAAATTCTACAAACCAAAGTACCAAACATATTAAAGATTCTAAATCCTTCTAAATTCAAATTGATATGTATTACATTTAATAGATATTAGTTAGGTGCTCGCTGCAATGTAGCGAAATATAAAATTCTAACAAATATAAGCCAAAATGCAATGTACAAATATAAAATTCTAACAATTTTCTCTTTCCTATAACATCTATTAATTATTTTTTTGTAACATTGTTGATTATGTTGCATACATAAAAAAAAACAAAGAAGTATGATAGCTCTTCAATCGACTTTACAAGACAAATTTATAATCCTAAACCCCGTGTAATGTAGCCATAAACGAGCTTTTCATCCTACCCTGATCTAAAAGGGATACTCTATAATTATAAAGCTATGGATGCAATAAACAATATTTAATAAACGGCCCCATAAGATACAAAAAGTATTTGTTTTTTTTACTATCTAAATACTTCTCAATCTTCATTCATCATCATCATCTTTAGAACATCCAAATCATTGTGTCTAGCAGCAGCGTTCAAAGCATTCAACCTCTCGATAAGCTTTTGCTTCTTCTCATTAAGTCGGTTTCTTGATGTTACAAGCACCAAAATCAAAAAACAAATCAGTAAAATGATACTTTTAGTTTATGTCTAAATGCTTTCTGGTTTGCATTATTAAAATATCTCCCACAACATCTTCAAAATTAAAAATAGTTAAGATTTTTTAAGGGCTCAAAATAAGCAAAGAATAAGGGAAACTCTATATACCTTATAACACCAAAACCACGATTGCTACCGACTCGTTTGAAGCATACCAACATCCAAAAGAGCTAGAAAAGGGCTCATAATTCCTGCCGCGCAAATATGCAATGGTTCTCTTCGATAACCGGCTGTAGCCCCTTAGGCTATGTTGGTAGCTGATAAGCTAGCTTATGAATAGATTATGTTTGACAAAAACTAGCTTATGAGTATGTAAAATAACCAAAAATGACATCTTTAATAAATAATCAATTATAAGCATTTTATAATATAATTAAGACAAATTCCTAATAATATAATTAAAATAAAATTTTAATAATATGATATATTAAATAATACAAACAATAAAAGAAATTATATAATATAATATATTAAAAATAATGTAGAATTGATTATTATTATTATTATATATACACACCATAATTTAGAATTTGTTAAAACAAATTTTGGAAAAAATCTGCATTAACTTATAATTTAAATTACTATTAAATATAATGAAAATAAAAATAAAATTGATGAACTTTACAAATCTTAAATAATTAATAACTTTAAAAGAATATAAATAAGAATTAGATATAAATATCTTTTTATTAAATAACATTTAATATANCAATATTTATTAATAATAAATAATTATTATTTATTAATAGTTAATATTATTTTTAATTAATAATAGTTAATATTAATAAGGGGTATAATTGGAAAAACTCACAAAAAGCTCCTCATAAGCTACTCAAAGTAGCTTATCAAAAAACTAGCTTATAAGCTATTTTTAATCTTTCCAAACATGTACACAGAAAATAAGCTTAGCTTATTTTTACTAAACAATGCCGTTAAATATTTTACGTGCTAAGTATATAGATAACTGATACTCAAAAAGAATTATGTTAGTGACTAGAAGAAAACCCTTTCATTGGACATGGTGAGTAGGAAGAAACTAATTTATTATCGAAATCGGACCCTTTTGAAGATTATTGTGGTTAACTCTTTTGAAGGTTTTTCAAGCTTGCATAACTACATATAAGACCATCCTATTTTTATGAACACATAATCAAAACATGTGAGTTTGGTTAATCAATAAAAAATTAGTAACAACATATATACTACATTGAAAAAATTAAAAATCTTTCAGTTCACCAAGATTATAAAAAAAAAGGAGTAATAACGATAAGCAAACTCTAGTAGTTGTATACCCGTGCAATGAAATTGTGGCAAAGTTGATCCATTACCATTAGAGATGGCCAAAACTCGGGTTCGGGCCGGGACGGGCCGGGCCGGGCTAGCAGCCAAACCGGGCTGCTACAGTGACCGGCTGAACCGGGTTAGCCTTGAACCGGTTCGGTTCGGGCCGGGCTACGAAGGAAAACACCCAACCCGATTATCCATGGCTGGTAAACCGTTTGGCCCAAACCGGTTCGGNTTTTTTTTTATTTTTTTGTGTATACTATTAATCTAATTAAGAACTTAATTAAAGTCACAAACTTGATAGTTGATACTTGATATTAATATCGCTAAAATACACATACGTTTTATTTATATATATTATATATACAATTATATATCACTAAAATACA
>LUCG01069613.1:0-10073 GCA_001633085.1 Carthamus tinctorius | reverse complement strand
CTGGTGGTAACGGTTGCCGGCGGCGACGGTCACGGTGAAGAAAAGGTTTAGGTTTTGTTTGCTTTGGTTTCTGGAAATCGCTATGAAGAAGAAGAAGCATATTTTTTTTTTTAATTTTGTTATAATTTATTTTTATTTCTAATTATTTTAAAACAAAAANGCTGGTAATCTGCTATACCAGGTTAGATACATTAAAATGTCACTTTTTAAAGTATTGATACGCTAAAAGGTAAAAACCGAAGTAGAGTACATACAATAACTTTTCGTGACAAGTTGGATACATTTTTATGAAGTAAACCCTTTATTCAATTGCCTAATATGAATTGAAGTCTTTGTTGGGTTTAAAAGTTAAAGAAGAAAACTAGAAGTAGTAGTAATGGTTACTAATGTTGAAGAAGACTAGAAGTAGTAATGGTTACTACTGCTAGGCATATATGGTTACTACTTCTTATTACTACCGCTCGTTAATACTGCTGATTACTACTTCTAGTTCAGTTAGTACTTTCTGTTAGTACTTCTTATGTTTTTGTTACTACTGTCATGGAGATTGATTGCAACTGCTGTTGTTTGCGATATGAAAAGATTGTTACTTGGAGCAAAAGACAAGCACTTGAAGATAATTATGGAATGAAGATATTTATCAAGATTCTAAAGTATTGAAGATCTAGAAGATCAATTTATTTTTTGTAGTTATATTTGTAATCAAGTCTTGTATAAATAGATTAGTCGTCTACTCTGTTAAACATACGAGTGATAGAAGTTTTAACCTTAGGATTATTCTTAATCCCTACAATAGAGAAGTATTGTACGTATGTTGAGCATGTTTGACACATATAGGCTTTGTTTGTAATTATTAGACAGAAAAGCAATTCCAAAAGCAAATTCTATTTCATGTCATTCTTGTTGTTAAATATTAAGGTGTTATTCCGCGACTTCCATAATAGATCTTGGTTCTTATTCTTTCTTGTTTTGAATTTACGATCCTGACAGTCTTCAAGCATCACGATCACAGAACATGGTGGTGCCTTCATGAAAAACCATTAACCGTAAATCCTCCATCGATAGCAATCGTCTGACCAGTGATGTAAGAAGCAGCTGGTAGACAAAGAAATGCTACCAGAGATGAAACTTCATTTGCTTCTCCAAAGCGTTTCATAGGAGTTCTAGATTCCACGTCATTAGTAAACTTCTTCGCATCGTCCAAACCCTGCATAAACTGATCAACATTTCCCACGAATTGAGCTCAAATTAAAACAAGAGACTTAAGTTAACAATAATAGCGGAAAAAAAGGGAAAGATGAAGCATATAATTACTTGTTCAACAAGAGGGGTTTTAATGAACCATGGTGCTACAGAATTAGTCCGAATGTTGTCTTTAGCCCATTCACATGCTAAATTCTTTGCAAGTTGATTTATTGCACCTATATATAGATGCATGCATACAAACATTGATTAATATCCTTTTCGTGATCTCGACCCATTCTATATAGGGGTTGTAAATAAACCTAACTAACAAGGATAGAGGCTTGTTTGTGTTCATTCATTTAACTTAAGCGAGCAAACAAAAGAACACGAACAATAAACAAACGGAATTTTTGTGTTTACATTCATTCATTAAGAAGTTTCTTTGTTTTTTTTGAACGGCAGATTACACACACATCCAACTAACCTACTCCTAAAACTGCACCACTGTCCACTACGAGACTCGAACCCACAACCACAAGGGAGGGGGGCACATTATAAACACTCCAAATGCCGCTGGGCTACAAGCCCATTGGCAAGAAATTTCTTTGTTTATGTTCATTTATTAAGAGCTAAAAAACGAACTTAAATGAGCAGAAACGAACAAACCTAAATGAATGAATCCAAATGAACAAAAAACAACCAACATTACTCATTATTTCGTTAGTAAATATACCATTTTTTCATTTACAAAACCATATATGAATCACATACAAAATCATATATGGTTACGTGACTTTGCTCGCGTCCATTTTTTTTCCATTGGTGTAAAACCATATATGATTTTATACATGAGCGAAGTTTTTCGTGTTTTCGTAAAAAGTTAGCATTCTCATTTGAACCTCTTTCTATGTATGTATGTATGTATGTATGTATGTATGTATGTATACACACAGGTTCAAATAAAAACTCGTTTTTATTACGAACGTAAGGACAATCGAGAGCATGCCACGTGGCATATTCACTCTGAAAAATCATTTATTATTCAGAGCGAATAACACAACATTCAGTGTTATTTGAATAATAATATAACATTATGTATTACTCAACATTATTCACTCTGAATAATACTCAGAGTGAATATGCTACATGACGTGATCTCAGAGGTCCTCATGTTCGCACTCAGATTTGAGTTTTCATTTGAATTTTTGTCCCTATATATATATATATAGAGAGAGAGAGAGAGAGAGAGAAATATGTTCAAATGAAAACTTTTCATATTTAAAAGAACACATTTATAGACACATATTATGTGGATCCCACCATTTATAAATATATATTATATTCAATGGTGGGACCATTAAATATAAGGTAAAAATTTATAGGTTTGTGAAAGATGCGACCGTATCGTTTTAGACGTGCAACCATATTATTTTAAAGCTTACCTCATAACCAACTAAAAAACTAAAAAGAACTTTTGTATTCAACAAAACAAACCGAAAAAAACTCTTAAAATCAACCCAAAAACCCGAAAAGTCCATCAAAGCCCATAAAAAAAACTTAAAAATCTCTCGAAATCAAGCAAAAAAACCGAAAAAAAATACCATGAAATGGGGAATTAGGCTAAAACACATAAGGTGATATTGAAACATAAAATCACAATTGTTATTTTATATACTAACAATTGTTTTCTTATTTTTATTATATTTTTCTTAATCATGTTCAAAACTTTTAATTATATCTCAAAAGAGATTCGATATTTCAAACTTGATTTCGATTGAAAAACAGTTCCGAATAAAATATAATTATGAAATCATAATCTGCTTCAATATATGTTAGAAAATCTACATTCAAATAATAGTCATACTTAATTATTCGTTATGTTTTTGCAAAAAAATGTAGACACTAATTAGTGTTATTTTATTGTTTGAGCATCAAACTATAAATTTTTTATTTATTTACATTACTAAATATTCTTATCATGGAACCGAAAAGGGGATTCAGATGAAGAGATCAAATCTACTAACCAAGTTTGCAACCTTCAAGGGTCGTGAAGGTGAATTACTTGAAGACACATACCACAGGTTCTGCAACATGATAAACGAGCTGAGGAAGAACAAACTCAAGAAGTCTCAGCTGGAGATCAACATCCAATTCATCAACTCTCTCCGGTCTCAATGGAGGAGATTTGTGTCAAGCATCCAACAAAATCGCAACCTAGAGGAGATTGATATACATGAACTCTTTGAGTTACTGAACCATAATCAAGACGAGGTGCTTGAAATACTGGGTACTGAGAAGAAGGTTGAGAAGTATGCTGATCCTTTGGCTTTGGTTGCTGATAGGAGGCAGTACTCATCTGGAAGAACTGCAAGATGTGAAGAAGATCGTGACATTCCTTCTAACATCGGTGAAAGAGGCAGTGAATCAGATGAGGAGATGAATGACATGAAGAAGGCGTTGGCATTAATCACTAGAACAATGTCCAAGAGAACCGCAAGGAAACCTATGGCTTCCAACAACCATCGGTACTCCAGTGGCAGAAGGTATGAAGCTCGTGACAAGTATGAGCCGAGGAATGATACAAGAAGATATGAGAAGCCAGTTGAGTTTGACAACAAGAGGTACGAAGAGAGAAGGTATGAAGACCCAAGAGACAGAAGGTACAAAGAAAGAAGGTATGAGGATCCCAGAGATAGAAGATATGAAGAGCCAAGGAGGTATGAGAGACAACCTGAATCAAGAAGGTTTGAACCGGGTGGTAGATCTGACTATCAAAAGCCTGAAGAAAATACTAAAGCTGATGACAAGGGTAAGGAGCCCAAGAAAGCTGATGGTGGTCAAACATGCTTCAAATGTGGAAAGATTGGGAACTTTGCTAAGAACTGTACCAATCATGTTTTCAAGTATGACTACAACAAAAACAAGATGAACTTGGCAAAGAAGCAAGATGATGGATTAGCACTGTTGGCTGAAGATGAGGCCTGGCTACAAATGTCAAGTGATGATGAAGAAAAAGGCCTTGTTTGCATGTTGGCCCAAGATAAAGCATGGGATGTGGATAGTGATGATGAAAACAAAGATCAACTGTGCCTGATGGCAGATCATGGTGAGAAGGAAATGTACTCAGAGGACAGTGATCATGATTACAATGACATTGACTCAGACCATTCCGAGTCATCCTCTGAGGTACTTTCTGACCCTTACACAGAACTTGAAATCCAATTAAAAGATCTTGCTCAAAAGGTTTCTAAGTATGAAAAGAAGATCAAACAAGCTAATAACCGAACCACAACTGTAGAATCCAAATTAGATAGTGAGCATGCCTTAGTTGTGAAGTTCTCCATTGAGCTAGCCCATACCAAAGATAAAGTCAATACACTCACCCTTGCAAACAAAGTCTTAGAGGACAAAGTTGTGAGTCTGAATGATAACATTTCAGACTTGCAAAAGAAACTTCATGAGGCTGAAGTCTTGAGTAGGGAGAGTGTACAAAAGTATGAAGCAATTTTTGCCCAAAGAACAAACTTGTTTGCGAAAATAAAAGACATGGAGGACAAGTTTCTAAAAAGAGGCCATACTGATCAAACTATTCACATGAACCAACCTAAAGAGTTCAATTATTACAACCCTAAGGAAGGCATTGGATATAAAAGTCCGTGTCGTTTAAAGCGTGCCATATCTAAGACTCCTACCATGTATGACATGAGGTACATGATTCTGGGATACAAAATAGTTTTCATGAAAGAGTCAGATGATCCTGAGCAATTGAAGGAAATTGAGAAAAAGGAGAAAAATAAAAAAACATACACTCAATTCCCTTTGACTATACTTCTCTCAACGCTAGTTATGCAACGCATGAGATCCCTCTGTCTAGGGACTTCACGCCTAGCTATACTGAGGCTGAGATGAACCAGGAAGTTCCCATCCTTGAAAAGATTTACAAAGATAATAAAACCTTTTATGAGAAAAGGATTGCCAAACTTGAGGCTGAGCTTGAGGATGAGAGGCGCACGAGCCTTAGGGAAAAAGACCTATTCTTGAGTAAAATCAATGAATTGGAAAAGGCCCTCAAATCTAAGAGTACACCACAAGCGAGACAATCTACCGCTAGAACTTGTGATAATTAACATCATCATCACCATGCGTGGAGTATTGATGCCCCGGATTTCAGACCTTTACGTACAATTTCTCAAAACACAAAATCCATTGTACTAAGGTCCCCAATCTGCACAACTATTTCATACATGGATGACTTATCTTATACGGCACCCAAATCAACTGTACGAATCTCTGAGATTGTATCGGATGATTGTACCAATAGGGTTGGGGAGAATAGTAGATCGTCAGGCATGTCTAAACCAAAAATGTTGGTCCTTCTAAACCAACTCAGAAAGACAAGGGAAAGGACAAAATTATTACTCCTGAGTCTGAAGTTGCGAGTTCATCTCGTTCAAATGTGAATGTTCCCAAGAAAAACAAGCGTTTTTGAAAACCAAAGAATACTACCAAACCAAAGGAACACTCACACAACTTCCCTCCGAGGAAAATGGTTTTCAGAATCATTCTCAAAATATGAAAGGTACTAATCATGGTTTTTTCCAATGTGACAGATCACAATATGAGAAAGGGTAGGCATAAGAACAAGGAGAGTGGATCAAAAGAAGGCAGTCATCAGAAGCCATTTGCACATAAGCCTAGATTTACGAAAAATAAGTTTTCCAATGATGTATTTCGTAGAACTAATAGGCATGTACCACACACTCCATTTCAATGTTATGACTGTGAACATGTTGTCTATGGATTTCATAGTAACTTTCGTTGTCAAAATCAATTTCGATTTGGTTTTTGTGCAAATGCTTTTGTGAATGATTTTTATGCTCCTAACTATTATGGATCTACAATCGTGCTCACTATAATACTCATGCTAAGAAACCAAAGTCAAAGTCAAAGAAAAAGACTCCTAAAAAAAGCAAAGATGAATCCAAACCTGCAACTGCTAATCAAAAAGGACCCATTTTCAAATGGGTACCTAAAAACGTTTGCACTTGATTTTGCAGGACGGTCATGTGTGGTACATGGACTCAGGGTGTTCCAAGCACATGACCGGAAAGAAAGAACTTCTCGCTAACTTCAAAGACAAATATGGCGAGAATGTTCAGTTTGGTAACAAGTTATCTGCTCCAATAATGGGATATGGTGATATCCTCCATGAAAAAATCACCATCAATAAAGTAGCGTACGTGGAAGGCCTAAGTCACAACCTACTCAGCATAGGTCAATTCTGTGATAAAGGTCTTGAGGTAAATTCAGGGCTACCAAGTGCAACGTCAGAACTTTGGAGGGAAAGGAACTTCTTGGGGGTTCTCGCAAGTCAAATCTCTATATTGTCAACTTTTAGAAGATTCATCCAACCACAGAAATATGTCTCCTTACCAGAGCATCTCTCAATCAGAATGTTTTATGGCACAGAAGACTATCCCACCTGAATTATGCTACGATCAATCATCTAGCTAAGGTAGGATTGGTGACTGGTCTTCCTTCACTGAAGTTTACCAAGGAGCAGCTGTGCTCAGCATGTGAGATGGGGAAGATAAAAAGATCGTCCCACAAATTGAAGGTGGAGCACAATACCACCAAACCACTTCAACTTCTCCATATGGACTTGTGCGGACCGATGCGTGTACAAAGCATTAACGGGAGGAAACATGTGCTCGTGATCGTGGATGACTACTCACGATATACTTAGGTGATTTTTCTAAGGAGCAAGGATGAAGCTCTAGAGATAATCATTTCTTTCATTAGGAATGTACAAGTCAGGGTGCAACTTCCTGTTCAAGTGACTCGTTCTGACAATGGCACTGAGTTCAAGAATCGTACACTTGACTCTTTTCTGGAGTCCATTGGTATCACTCACACTTTTTCAGTTGCCCGCACACCTCAACAAAATGGTGTTGTCGAGAGGAAGAATCGCACGTTAGTGGAAGCCACTCGTACCATGCTAGTATTCTCCAAGCTTCCATTACACTTCTGGGTTGAAGCTGTTGCAACTGCTTGTTTCACTCAAAATCAATCTATCATCCACAAGAGGTTCATGAAGACTCCGTATGAATTGGTATACAACAGACCACCAAGCATCAAGTTCTTCAAAGTCTTTGGATGCCAATGTTTCGTGAAGAATGACAAAGACAACCTTGATAAATTCAGTCTAAAGGGTGACGAAGGTGTCTTCATCGGGTATTCCAAGGACTCCCCATCTTACCGTGTCTACAACAAGAGAACAAAATATGTGGTTGAGAGCACAAATGTGGATTTTGAGGAAGGAATTGAAGAAGACACGACACCTGCTCCAGTTACACCAGGAATCTCTGGTGTTTTGGCATCGGATCAATTACATGGCAATCCCATGGCATCTTCTTCACAGGCGAATAAACCATCTTCTTCTAACACTTGTGATTTAGATGAATTATTTGAATTATTTTATCATGACTTGCTTGAACCTGCTAATGTTGTTCCTCCTATTCCTGTTCATGCAGCTGTCCAAGTAGCGCCTCCTATTATTGTCTCGTCCACTGTTGTCTCAAACTCTATCCTTCAAGGCACTCCTTCATCATCATCTTCTGCAACTGCTACATCAAGTTCAAGAGGATCACCTGCAACTACTGAGGGGGAACTACCTCTTGTCTTCCAGCCTTCGGCTACCACAGTACCCGTACCAAGTCCTCCGAGTGGTGCATCCTCAAATCAACCTGCTTCACAAGTTGCTGGTCCCTCTCATGTCTCCCCAAACATACCAGCAGCTCCTGGTACAATTGTGGTACTCCCTCAAGTACCACCTACTTCAACTACTCTTGCAACGACCAGACATGACCTAGAGTTCTATATTGATCTAAGGGTAGAACCATTACCCTCTCCCACTCTGCCTCCTACAACTAAGTGGACACGAGCTCATCTACTCCATCAAGTGATATGCAACACATTTGCGCCTGTCAAGACTAGATCTGCAACTCAGAATGAATGCTTGTTTGCATCCTTCCTATCAAATCATGAACCCTCGAACGTGATGGAAGCCCTTGATATCTCTGACTGGGTAACCTCCATGCAAGAGGAACTGATTCAGTTTGAACGCTTGGTGTCTGGAGACTTGTAACCAGAAGTGGATATTCAAGAACAAGAACAAGAAGGATGAAGATGGGATTGTAACCAGAAACAAAGCTCGTCTAGTAGCAAAGGGATATCGACAACAAGCAAGAATTGATTATGATGAGACATTTGCACCGGTGGCCAGACTTGAGGCCATTCGGATCTTCTTGGCATTTGCAGCTCACAAGAACTTCACTATTTATCAAATGGATATGAAGACAGCCTTCCTGAACGGTGAGCTGAAAGAAGAAGTATATGTCTCACAACCTGAAGGCTTTGTTAATCCCACCAAGCCAAATCATGTCTACATCCTAGACAAGGAACTATACAGGTTGAAGCAAGTTCCCTGTGCCTGGTATGATCACCTATCTAATGTGCTACTAGATAACGGTTTCTACAAAGGTAAAATCGATCCTACTCTTTTCATCAAGACCGAAGGTAATGATATCCTGTTAGTCCAAATTTATGTGGATGACATTATATTCGGTTCTACTAACTCAGATATGTGCACTTGGTTCAGTAATCTCATGACCACCAGGTTTGAGATGAGTATGCTTCGAGAGTTGTCCTTCTTCTTAGGACTTCAAGTTCTTCAAAAACCTGATGGCATTTTGATTAATCAATCGAAATACATCGGTGATCTTTTAAAGCGTTTTCACATGGATAACTCTTCCGTCGCTAAGATTCCTATGGCCTCGGACACTCTGATCAGTGCTGACCCAAAAGGGAAGCCTGTAGATTAGAAGGCATATAGAGCCATCATTGGTTCTTTGCTATATCTGACGGCTAGTAGGCCAGATATTATGTTCGCTACTTGTTTATGTGCTCGTTTTCAGGCAAACCCAAAGGAATCACACATGTTGGCTGTCAAACACATTCTGTGATACTTGAAAGGTACACCCAATCGTAGGTTGTGGTACCCAAAGGAGTCCGGATTTGAGCTCGTCGCATTTTCTGATGCTGATCATGGAGGATGTCAGTTGGACCGGAAAAGCACTTCTGGCCATGTCCAGTTCCTAGGTGATAAGTTGGTGAGGTGGGGGTCCAAGAAACAACTGTGTGTCTCCACTTCCACAGCTGAAGCAGAGTATGTCGCTGCTGCCAGTTGCTGCTCCCAAGTGTTGTGGATGCGGACCCAGCTACGTGATTATGGATACCACTTTAACCACATCCCCATCTACTGCGACTCCAAAAGTGCCATCGCCATCTGATGCAACCCGGTTCAACACACTCGTACGAAGCATATTGATATACGGTATCACTTCATCAAGGATCATGTGGAGAGAGGTACAATTGAACTTTACTTTGTCAATACCGAGTATCAACTTGCGTATCTATTCACCAAGCCTTTGGATGAGAAAAGGTTTAATTTTCTAATCTCCAAGCTTGGCATGTTTGATCCTCAAGAGTGATCATCCTTCAAATACTCAGTCCCTCATACTCATGACCCAGTGTTAAGTCTTCTAACATTGTTAGGTAGTGTTTTATCCTTTCGTATCTTTTCTTTTCTCGTCTTGTATGTGTTACTAATATTTTGGTACAAGTGTGCACCTGTCGAGGGGGAACGTTCTCCACACACACATACATCAAGGGGGAACGTTGTCCACCGCTGCTCGTTCCGAGGGGAACGTCGACAGGTAAGTCATCCGCCTCCCAGGAACCAAGGTATGTTCTCCATCACCCTTGTGTGTGTGTATATATATATATATATTAAGAGATTTTCCACATATATTGAGGTGTTCTTGTCG
>LUCG01069606.1:0-18114 GCA_001633085.1 Carthamus tinctorius | reverse complement strand
CTTTTACGGCTTTCTCTTAGGGATTGTCATAGATGGAAATTGGTGAATTTTGAGAACCTTTGGTGTAGAAATACTATGTCTAAGGCATGTAGGTTAGGGTTCGGTTAGAGGTTCTTAATGATCGGTTGTTTATGTGTATGTGTTGTACATGTTTTAGGTTTCGAACTCTTACGTATGCTTTAGACCTCAAGTTGTGTTTTTCGGACTACATTGTCAGGTGAGTACATTAACCTGCGTTCGTTATATGATTTGCATGTGATCATGATATATGTATTTGTTGTTGATATGGAATTGGCATGTTGTTCATGATAGTACCTATGGTGGTATTCATACCCCTAGGAAGTTGGGTTCAGAGACCTGGTACCAGTGTCAGTCATGTAGCTCATGGTGTTCACACCTTGGGTATTTGGTTAAGTTGCATGTTCAATCTTATATATATGTTTATGGTTATGTCATGCTTTCGTAGAGCCTAGGTTTGTGCTCACTAAGCTTTGCGCTTAACCCTTTTGTGGTTTCATTTGGAACAGTTTCAGGTACCTCGTCTAAGGACAAGGGGAAGGGGATTGCTTGATGGTTTGGATCAAGAGCAGTTCAACACTAGGATAATATGTTGAGAACAATTACCAAACTATTGATTAATTGAACGTTATGTTTGTGAACCAGTTTTTCACTTGAACTTCTTTACAAGATATGACCCTTTTGGACCCGTTTTTTTGGGGATTTCTGTCATGTATATTTACAAGTAAAACTTCTGCTGTTTTTGGTTACTTAATCTGTTAATATTTTGTAAAAGTGAAATGAGGTTTTACAGTTGTTTTGTGGATTAACATGCTATGTTAATAATTGTGTTAGCATGTTAAAGATTTACGTATGTAGTGAATGTTATGAAAGCCATGTTTTTGTGTTATAATTATGAGTTATACATGAGCATTTTGGTGATTCACAATAGTTTAGTATAACTATTATATGTCATAAGTAGGGGGTTACTTGTGTGTATGAACTTCTTACTTGGTGATGACCGAAATTGGCAATTAGGACCCTTAGTGACGACATGCAGGGTGTAATTATGATGATATAAGGGCCTATATCATTACAATTACACTGTACACGTTGGGACTTGGCGATGTTATAGAGGGGATCTATGAACCGACTAGGTTAGGTTGGGTTAGTAGCATGCTAAGATAGGATGTATAAGGCTTAGTTGGGTTGGTTGTGCAATGGCTGGTGAGGGTAGCATGCTAGAGAATAAGTACTAGGAGGTGTTGTATTTAATGGGTATTGTTTAATTGGATCAGTATGGTGACTACTAGAAGAAGCAATGGTCGATCGACTAGGGATGAGGAGCCTGAGGTTCCCGATCTGAGAGGAATTATCGCGGCTGGGATGGGAGAAGTACTGCACGAGCTACTCCCTAGTCTGTTCGAACAGATAAAANGGGAGGAGGAACGAGTCTGGAAGTTCACAATCTGGTCAGGCCAGAAATGTGAGCTATAAGGACTTCTCGGCGTGTCAACCGCAGAAGTTCGAGGGTGAGAAAGTTCCCATCATTTCTTCACGATGGATCTCAGAGGTGGAGGGCGCATTGCTCACTAGCTTTTGCCCGGCAGAAGTGAGAGTCAGGTTCGCATCGAACCTACTAAGAGGGCCGGCGAAGGATAAGTGGAATGTGATCACCAAGTCCAGGACTACTGAGTAGGTCGCTGCTATGTCATGGGAGGAGTTTACTGAACTGTTCAGGACAGAGTTCGCGCCACAGATCGAGGTGGATAGACTCACCAGTAAGTTTCTACTGATGAGGCAGACCACGGAGTCAGTGAATGAGATCACTTGAAAGATTCTGGTAGCGGTCTCTCTTTTGCTGTGAGTACGTGGTGAATGAGAGGATGTAGATGTTCCATTATGGAGAGATCCTGAAACCGGAAATTCGTGAGTTTGTAGTGATGACTCAGTGCACTACCTTTCAACAGATGCACGAGAGGGCGCATGCGACAGAGTTGGAATTGGAGCGTCAAGGGAAGCGAAAGAAAGAGAACAACTTCAGCATCACGTGAACAAGAAGTTCAAGTCCTCGGTTCAAAAGATGGACGGGAGAAACGAGCATCCTAAATGCTCCAAGTGTGGCCGGAACCATTCGGGTGAGTGTAGGACGGGTCCCAGCACATGTTATAAGTGAGGGAAACCGGGGCACAAGAGCCGTGACTGCAAGGCCCCCGCCAGGCTGTGTTTCAAGTGTTTTCAGCCGTGCTACTTTGCTCATGAGTGCTCGACTGCTGCGGGATCTACCCAGTTATCCGGATCGGCGCCAGTTAAGGCGATTGAGGCCGGCTCGTCCAAGAAGACGGAGATCCCTAAAGGCTGTGCAAGTGTCTTTCAGTTGACGGCGGAAGAGGCGAAAGTGGAGCCAGAAGTAGTGACATGTATATTTCTCATTAACTCGAAACCAGCACTAGTTCTGTTTGATACGGTTGCCAGCAAGTCTTTTGTTTCTACTTCTTTTTGTGATAATTTATCGATTGTAAAGGTTAGACTAGATGAGCCCTTAGAAGTTGAAATAGCTGATGAGAGGAGTGTGCTGGTTAAAGATGTCTATAGGGGAAATGTAATAGAATTGGGAGGGGTGAGCTTTCGTGTTGACCACATACCCATCCCCATGAAAGAAATTAATATGGTGATAGGGATGAATTGGCTCGGGCGGCATGGAGCTTGGTTCGATTGTGAAGGTCAGAGAGTGAACATACGGAACCCAAGTGGGGGAGATTTGATCATCACGGGAGACGGCATGAAAGACTGCCAAAGATCTGTTCTTTGGCCAAGGCGAGGAGATACGTGATTAGTGGAGGCGTCAGTTACCTGGTTTATGTGACTGATGGTCCAGGGGAGAAAAAGAAAATGACTGTGGACGATGTCCTGGTGGTGAGGGAGTTTCCGGATGTCTTTTCGGAAGACTTGCCGGGAGTTCCTTCGGAGCGGAAAGTGGAGTTTGTGATCGATTTGGTTCCGGGAGCAGCGCCGGTGGCTAAAGCTCCTTACTGTCTGGCACCTCCCGAGACGCAAGAGCTATCGAGGCAGTTAGAAGAGTTACTAGAGAAGGGGTTCATCCGCCCGAGTAGTTCACCATGTGGAGCCCCTATCCTTTTCGTGAAGAAGAAGGATGGCTTGATGCGGATGTGCATCTATTACCGGGAGCTCAATAAGCTCACCATGAAGAATCGATACCTGCTTCCGAGGACCGACGATCTCTTCGATCAACTTCAGGGAGCCGCGTGGTTCTCGAAGATAGATCTTCGTTCGGGGTACCATCAAGTGGAAGTGAAAGAGACAGATGTGCACAAGACTGCATTCAGAACGAGGTACGGGCATTTTGAGTTGGTGGTGATGCCATTCGGGTTGACGAACAAGCCTGCGGTGTTTATGGACCTTATGAACAGGGTCTATAGGCCTATGTTGGATAGATCAGTAATCGTGTTTATAGACGATATACTGATTTACTCCAAGTCTAAGGACGAGCATGTGAAGCATTTGTCTGAGGTGTTAGAGACGTTGCAAAAGGAGAAGCTCTACGACAAATTCTCTAAATGTGATTTTTGGTTACAAGAGGTCCAATTCTTAGGACATCTTGTTAACCGAGAGGACATCAAGGTAGATCTGGCGAAGGTAGAGGCAGTGATGAAGTGGGAGGTTCCGAAGACTCCCACCGAGATCTGGAATTTTCTTAGGTTAGCCGAGTATCACAGACGGTTTATCCAGGACTTCTCCAAAATAATGGTGCCTTTGACTAAACTCACGAGGAAGAATGTGAAGTTTAGTTGGGGCGAGTAGCAGCAATCAACTTTTGAAATGTTGCGGGCGAGATTGTGCGAGGCACTGGTGTTGACGTTGCCGGAGGAGATTGAGGGCATGGCAGTCTGTTGTGATGTCTCTTATCACGGGTTAGGCTGCGTATTGATGTAGCGTGGGAAGGTGATAACTTATGTGTCTCATCAATTAAAGATGCATGAAGCGAATTACCCGACTCACGACTTGGAGTTAGCAGCGGTGGTGTTTGCATTGAAGATTTGGAGGCACTATCTTTATGTTGTGAACTATACAATTTACACTGACCATAAAAGCCTCCGTTATTTTCTTGACCAGCCAAACCTGAATATGAGGCAGCGGCGGTGGCTGGATGTGGTAAAGGATTACGACTGTGAGATCCTATACCACCCGTGGAAGGCTAATGTGGTGGCGGATACTTTGAGCTAAAAGAGTCACAACTTAGTGATGCGTCTACCGTTAATGAGGTTGACGGTGACGACTTCGTCGTTGGAGCTGATTAAGAGCTCTTAGGTTGATGCCATCAAGGAAGAGAACCAGAAGAAAGAGAGGATTAAGGGTCAATTGGCCCAGTTGGTGACTGATAGCCGAGGGCTTTTGACTCGTTCATAGGTCGCGTTTGGGTGTCGGTGTCATGTGAGGCGAGACAGACACTCTAAGACGAGGCTCATAAGTCCAAGTTCTCTATACACCATAGAGCTACCAAGATGTATAGGGATTTGAAGGTTGATTATTAGTGGCCGGGATGAAGTGAGATGTGTCTCGCTATGTGGAGAAGTGCCTAACTTTTTTGAGGGTTAAGGCAGAGCACCAGAGACCTCACGGGAAACTTCAGCCTTTGGAAATTCCTATGTGGAAGTAGGAACACATTACTATGGATTTGATCACGAAGCTACCACGTACTCCTAGAAAATGTGGACGCTATTTGGGTGATCGTGGATCACCTGACCAAGAGCGTTCATTTCATCGCCATAAATGAGAGTTCCTCGTCGGAGAAGTTAGCCGATATCTTTGTCAAGGAGGTGGTGGCTAGGCATGGTGTGCCGATGACGATGATTTCTGACAGAGATGTGCGATTCACATCGCGGTTTTGGGGAAGATTTCACGAGGATCTGGGTACTAAACTCCAGTTCAGCACCGCGGTTCATCCTCAGACTGACGGGCAAAGTGAGAGGACGATTCAGAGTCTCGAGGATATGTTGAGGGCATGCGTGCTAGATTTTGGTGGCAGTTGGGATACCTACCTACCGTTAGCCGAGTATTCGTACAATAACAACTACCATGACAGTATTGGCATGCCTCCCTATGAAATACTGTATGGAAGGAGGTGCAGAACCCCTATTTGTTGGGGAGAGGTGGGCTAGCGGGAGTTGGGTAGTACAGAGATAGTACAAAAGATGACGGCGAGCATCGAGATGATCCGGGAGCGTTTGAAAACCACCCAAAGTCGTCAGAAAAGCTACGCTGACAAGCGGAGGTCAGATTTAGAGTTTAGTGTGGCAGACGATGTGCTTTTGAAGGTATCACCGTGTAAGGGAGTGATCCGATTCAGGAAGAGGGGCAAGCTCAGCCCTAGATTTATCGGACCCTTCAAAGTGATAGCGCGTGTGCGTAAGGTGGCATATAGACTTGAGCTACCATCGGAGCTTAGTCAGCTACATAACACCTTCCATGTGTGTCAGTTGAGGAAGTGTTTAGCCGATGAGTTGGCTCACATTCAGATAGACGATATCCAAGTTGATGAACAGCTCAACTATGTTGAGAGACTGATTGCAGTATTGGAAAGGAAGACTAAGACCCTGCGGAACAAAGAGATTGGACTAGTGAAGTTCAGTGCGAACATTGCAAAGGGTCAGAGTGGACATGGGAACCGGAAGCCGAGATGAGGGCAAACTATCCGGAGCTGTTTCAAGCTGAGCTATTTTGGGGACGGAATCTTGGTAAGTCGGGGAGAGTTGTAACACCCCATTTCCCAAGTTAGTTATTTAACCTTGTTTCGTTAATTTTAGTTAAACTTGGGGTCATTTGTGTAACTTGCAGGTGTAAGGGTGTGTGTGCTATTTCTGCAAGTCGAGGGTGAGAAACAGCAGGTATATAAGTCTAGTGGAAGCCTCCCTTTCATTTGTGCTTGAACGATTTTCCAGAAAAGAGAAGAGAGGGTTGAGTGTTCAAGGGAGTTGGTGCAATTGAAGTGCAATCGAGTACTTTGGGTGCTATCAATCGTCAAGGTGCTAGTAGAATCGATTTCCGGGCGCGAGGTATAGCCTAAACCCTTGTATCATCGTAGTTGTGTTGAGTATTTGGTTATAAGGTTAGGGTTCATACAATTGGATTTTTGGTTGAATTGATGATCTTATAGTGTTGTTAGTATGTTTATAATGTATTGGCTTGTGTTAAATTGTTATGGGGATGTTCAGTAACACCATTGTAGAGTTTATTGGTCAAAATTGAGTTTGATTGTGGATTTCCCGTAGTGCAGTTGCCAACCGCGACTTAGGGATTTTGGTCTGCGTGTAACCGCGGGTGAGGACCAGCACACGACCCGCCGGTTCCACTGAATTTTTTTTGTACTTTTTCGGTTAGCTTTCGTTTGGGGTTCTTTTGTTTATGTTTCCTTATGGGATGTCTAATAATAGTGATTGGTAAAGTTTGAGCTCAATTTGGAGGGTCAAGCCTAGTCTAAGGCTGGTGTGTTTCTTGTAAACCATTTGAGAGCTGTCCTAATAAACAAGTAACACATGATTTCTCTTTGATTTCTCATTGTAATTCCTCCATCCTGGTTTCGACCTGAGATAGAACAGCCTTTAAGGCGCCGTCCAAATATTCCTTGGAGACAAACTCCGTGGTACTAACGCTCGGACCACTTAGGTTATCGAGTGACGAGCTGACACCCACAAAGGATGATACTCGGCCTGTGTTCACCGCTGGCGTGATGTTAACAGTGACAGGATGTATTTCTTCCTTCCCATACTCTCAACTCTCATGGGGCCACAAAGATCCATATGAATCATGGCGAGTAGATTTTGACAGTTTGTGTCGACATTTGGAGGATGAGGACTTCTCTTCATTTTACCTTGCTCGCAGGCGGGACACAAGGTATCATGAGAAAATCCCAGTTCAGGTAATCCACTGACGCGGTGTTGAGAGACCAGCTTGTTTATATCTTTGAAGTTTTGGTGGGAGAGTCTTCTATACCATAACCAACTATCGTCCTTTGAAGCTTTTCCGAGCAGACAAATTCCGCTAGACGTCTGAGGGATTGTTTTGAACACGGTGGTGAGACCTCAGACACCGATGCGGCAGATCCTGTGAACGAGTATCTGGACTTTTCTCCAGACCCAACCGGTGATATCCCGGAAGTAGTAGAAGAATGTGAGGAAGGAGAAAAAGAATCTGAGTGTGAGGGTGAGAGTGCAGGTGAGGTCTTAGTAGAAAAAGAGGTTGATGTGGAAGTGGCCCAGTAGGATGAAGCGGTGTTAGAATCCCAAGAAGAGACCGAAGTCGAAGAGGTCCAACCGGAAGTAGAAGAAGTTCCCTTGTCCGAGGAACAGATTGCACTAGCAAGGCACTTCCGAACCTTCCATATGGCGGGTTTCGAGGGTGTTCCTTTCTACTATCCTCGGACTTTCGGTAAAAGACTTATCTCTGGCCCCGCTTATATGTACACAGAGGCAGCCACATCATCTACCAGCGTGCATGAGTTGCCGCAAGGTTCATAAAAAAGACGCAGGCAGCCAACCGGCGCATCTACACACCCCAGCCACCCACTCCACCGTCTCTCAACAGACGGTGGTTTCAGTTTCTCACGGGGAATTAGCACAACTTCCACCGACCATTCATTTAGAGTCGTCTGGTGTTGAAATCAGAGAGCAGCTGCCCCAACTCTCGCCTTCACTTCTTGCACATCGAGTCTTAGAACCACTTGCTGCGACATTTACAATGTCTTCGGTTGTTAGGACACAAGCCGATGCTTCTACCGCCTTGAGCTTCTGTAGCTTGACCGGAACAGACGTAGTTCTCACATCTTCGGACGTGGTTCGAGGATCGTCTGGAAGTCCTGTCACTGTTAACATCACGCCAGCGGTGAACACAGGCCGAGTATCATCCTTTGTGGGTGTCAGCTCGTCACTCGGTAACCTAAGTAGTCCGAGCGTTAGTACCACGGAGTTTGTCTCCAAGGAATATTTGGACGGCGCCTTAAAGGCTGTCCTATCTCAGGTCGAAACCAGGATGGAGTCCCTTGAGCGGCGGGACGCAGAGCGACAACGGGAGTTGTATGAGGTAAGATGTATCGCGAAGGGAAAATCAATAGCCACAGACCCCGAGCCAACTCAGACCACTCGACCCGTTGTATCCTCACGTCTACGCCTGCAACCTCTAGTTCTGGTCCGAGACGATCCCTCTACACCGCCGCCGAATTCCACAACATGGTCTTCAGCTTCTCAGACCAGATTGCTCTACTAGAGGAGAAGATCCGCGCCCGGGACGCCCAGATTGAGATGCAACAGGCACGTATTCGGGAGCTCGAGGCCACTTGCCGAGGCCAGTCTCAAGCACCGAAGCGTCGCCATGATGACCCGGATGACTCGGATTGCCATGAGGGGGATACGGAACCAGCAGCAAAGAGACTGTATCTTGATCTCGCTCCCTCCTCGACTTCAGCTTCTTCAGCTCCCGTGTCAACCACAGTGCCAACTCACTCGGAATCCTCTCCGAGTGACATAGGGGACCAGCCTCTTGACGCGGAGTAGCTAGCGGATCTTCATACGCCCTTAGAAGAGTTCTTCCCAGATGACAACCTAGCCGAGACACCAGCCTGTGAGGTAATAGACTTACAGTCCGTAGACCCGAACGCAGTATGGCCCGACATTAGTGAAGAAGCCAAAAGGATTCTTCATCAACTGGCCGGTAGCCTTCTTTCCACTCAGCTGGGATAGGAAGTTATTACTGAGGCAGACTTCGATCAGGTTTCTCAGGATTCAACTCCACCTTCAGCTACAACAGTTCAGCCGATCATAGCGCTAAATTGGGGCCACACCGTCACATTCCGTCCCTTCCTGGAGGAGTCCTTCACATGGAGCTTCCAACAGGAAAGAGTGCACGAGTGGACGCCAGCAGTCAGATTTGGGGTCACACACCTTCAGCCGCTTCGTCGCCAAACATAATATATTTATGGACAGAAGCTTAGTTAGAGCATGAAAGGAAGACAGAGAATATTGAGACGTCTTGTGAAGGTCAAAGATGTACGGCCTTACAAGCTCTCAGCTCATTCTATCTGTGAGTTCCACGTTCTAAAGTACGGGAAGCGTGGCCGTCTAGAGCTTGAAGAGTGGTCCTTCAAAGAGGCCGATCTTGACAGTATAGATCTTGAATATATTCTCAGACTTATCAAATATCTTCAGTGTCCAATCTGGCGACCTCAAGGATACAGCAACGGCTTAGAAGCTCTCAAGCGCTACATCCATCATGCTGTCACCCTTACTCGAGTAACAGACTATCAGATGGCTATTGAAAGCAGACAGCCGAAGGTAAACATTCTGCGTCCAAATCTGACCTTCAAAGACATCCACGAGTATCCCTTTTACTACCCGATCGCCGGAAAGTAGGAAGGCATTATCTACTTCAACCGAAAAGGTGAGAGAAGGTACATGCGCTTCGCAGAACTTGCCCATTTCTGTGATGGCACTTTACTCTTTGTGCTTAATGGTCTTCGTCATCGCCTCGCAAGGAAAGAATATCCAGAGTCTAGATTCAAAGAAGGTAGGGAAAGGGTTGATTGGGCGATTGCAGAGATTGAGAAAAAGCTGAAGGAACGCCTTGCTGTAAGGCGTGTGGAGATAGCCCTCCGTTTGCGGAAACATTTTATGACAACCTGGGAAGAATACATTCAGCTATCTTCATGGGAGCCACTTTTGAAGACACCCTTTTGACTTCTCGCCAAAGGGGGAGATGTTAGATCCTACTTTGTGTTGTCAAGAAGTCTAGGGTGTATCCTGTAATTCTCTATTTCTTATTTCAATGCTTGTAATAGTATAGGGTAGATTTTGTAACTTTACTGCTTTCCTAGGGACCTTTATGTAAGTTGTAAAGATCCCCTATAAAAGGAATGTTCTATTCCTTTTGCAGGGGTACGTATCAAATCATCATCAATATCAGAGCCGCATCTTTTACGTCATTCTTTTCTTCTCCATTAAATCCGATATCTGCATTTCCTTTATTTCTTCTGGTTTTTGGTTCCACCAGGTAATATTACTGACCTTTCATCGTGACGTGTGTGAAAGGTCAGTACATTAACCCCATATACGTGGCTATATGTATGGATTGCATCAAATACGTGTTGTGGTTATGTTGAGACTAGCTTGCATGTTGGTCGTGCTCATTGTAGTGGAGGTGGCCACCGTGAGCATCGGTTGTGTGGTAGCCTGATATCAGTGTCTATGGTCTTTGATGGTAGAGAGCCGTAAGGACATTATGTGTTGCATGTCTAGTTCTCAATTTCGTTTGTGATTTCTGATATATAGTTTATGTGTATTGTGGTTTGTGCTCACTAAGCGTAAGCTTACCCATCTGTGGTTTACTCTTAGTTGCAGGTTCTTCTGGAAAGAACAAGGGTAAGGGGCCGGCTTGAGGTTCCGATTGCTCAGAGGCTCAGCTCAGTTTACGGTTTTTAAGAGGGAAACATTTTTAAAACATATGGAGTTACATTTGTGTGGCTAATATTATACACTTATTATTATTTTGGATAGACCTCATTTTGTGGATTGTGTTTGAAGCAAACGATGAACCCTTGATTGTTGGTTATGAAATTTTAAGTTTTAAAGTTTTGGACTGTATTTTTCCGCTTATATGGTTACTCTTATAGCTTAGTTAAATATTTCCGTTAAATGTTGTAAATTGGATTTGAGTTGTTACACTCTAAATGCCAATACGATCACCACACCGAAAGATGTGTTGACAGAGATCACAGCAAAGTACTCCGTAGATATGGCCATTGCCGGTTATAAAGATTACTCGGCCTTCAAGGATGAGATCAAAGACATGGTCTCCTCTGCCATTGTCTTTGGTCAAGACTCCTCAACTTTTAGCACCAACATTAAACATTTGGCCACCTGGAGAGAACTCAATGCAATGGTGGCCGCCCTCGTCGAGTCTGTCCAGAAACATCAGGCTACCCTTCTGCAAGATCTCAGGTCATCTCACAATGCTACCGCAACTCATATCCGTAAAAGCACAGAGGCCATGATCTCATAACGAACCCAACTTCGCATATCTCTGCGGTGTTCGATTGCGGCAATGAAATTCAACACCAACCTTAATGTCAACGCCGCAGTCCTCTCTACAGAGGAGGTTATCGAGAATCTTCATGCAGCCGTAGCAAAAGTTATGAGCAAACTCCAAAGGCCCCCATCCACTACTTGTGCTCAGTATGCAACTCAATGGCACGATGATCAGGGAGGTGATGACCCTGATCATCATGAGGGGGAGAAGAGGACCTCTTCGCAGCAGAAGCATCTGTAGATTGTATCTTCTGCTGGCGCACTGTTCTCTTGGGGCAAGTCTAAGGACACCCCTAGTGTTCAAGGCAAAGGTAAAAGGAAGGAAGTGCACCAGATATCATCCGGCTGAAGGCCCTGGTCCAATATATGAAGGAGGGCAAAAAGGAGAAAGCTCAATTGCCAGGAGGACCAGGGGAAACATCACTGAAGGCGATCACAGAGGAGGACACCTCAACTTGAATTTTTGACGCTCTGGTAGGGAACATCAATCACATCCTCCCAGAGGGGTCAACTCAAAGGATTCTCGAGGAGGACACAAGGAAATAAGATCTTGGTCCCTGTGTGACCTTGGAAGCTGTTCATGCCTATCAATATGCTGAAGAAGACTCTGAGCCTCTCTTCAACCCTGAGCTCAAAGGGATGCCTAACATGGATGCTAAACTCAAGTTCTCAGCAAAGGGTAAACCAACTGATCAAATGTTCACAAGACTCGCCATCGCAGAGCCGCTAAATATCTTCCCAAGAACTATGCTGCAGAGATGAATTTTATATGCTCGATTTAAGGTTATCAGAGAAGATGGTAGACGATACAACTTCACAGATGCGGATTTCCATAACCTCTGTGAATACGACTTGCCTTTCCTATATAACATGTTGAACAAATTTATGGAAAGGAAGTCTTCTTATACTCTCTCCTTAAGGAGATTGATAGAGGTGATTCGTGTGCATGTTCTTTACAACAGTTGGAAGGAATTTGAAATCTCTCTGAGGTTGGGATCAGATGACCTCAGAGCATTCGCGCCTCAAAACAGACCACCATGGATGATTGGAAGACTAGCCAATACGATAATTGACAATCACACCTATGGGTTTGTATATCTCGATGAAGAAGGAATTCAGAGGTTCTACACCCCTCGAGAGGCCAACAAATACTCCACAGAGACTTTGTTGAAGATCCATAAATGCATCAGTGATGAATTGAAAGAGGGTCATCTAGTGAAGAGACCAGCTGAGGACTTGATGCTGGGGATTGCAGGGCAAGTTCGTTACAGAGATCTCATATTCAAAATGTATATTTTGTTGAAGCAAGACTTGATATTCCCTGTGAATGACTTTCCCAACTCTGTCATTGAATAGGCTCTTGTATTTGAAAAGTTATGTTTTGAAGGAAATGTAATATTTTTGCAGAGGTTGATTCTTTATATCACAAACCTCTTGTAAGTTTTGTCAAGTACTTTATCTTTTCTAGTTTTTATATCTCTTTTTCCAATACTTAGGGGGAGATTGTTAACTCCAACCTTTTGAGGCAAGAAGTATTGAGAAAAAGTCAAGTACAGAATTGATAGAAGTCTTCACAGAGGCCTTCCGATAGAGGATGAAAAGTGTGACAAGTAGAAAGGCGCAGAGGCCCTGTGAACCTCCACAGAGCATCTGCGGTCTTAGGCCTCTGGTGAATGAAGACTTGTAGTTTTTCAAGTGAAGTGGCTCACGTGCTCCTCACGTGCATTCAGTTATTTAAACCGACTTTATTTGGACGCTCAAGATGAGGACACCTATAATGATCTAAGCTATCTGCTTTGGTCGGACTAGTATAAATGGTGCTTCATTTGTAATTTGTAAGTGTGCTTCCAGCGTAACTTTTGCGATTAATATACTTTGAGCTTTCTACTCAATCTCCACACAATAGTGCGTGTTCTTCGCGTTCTTGACATTTCCAGTAATAATTTCTTCTTTGTTCTTATTGTTTAATTACTGATTTGTGAATCACTTCCTTCTATTTACTCAAATTTATCTTCCGCTGCATTCTAAACTGTATTGAGTAATTAGTTGTGATCAATTAATATCTAAATCATCATATTTGGGATCCAACAATCCTTCTGACAGCTTCTTTTTCTTCAAATCAGCAAGCAAAAACTTAAAGAAAACCCTAGAAAATTCCGAAAAAGATACTATTTTGGGTGATTTTTGGATCAAAAAGCTGATTTTTCTACAAAAACTAACCAACGATGATGGAAAAACCTTTCAGGAATGATCAGCATAAGTGTAGTAAAAACTACCAATTAGTGGGTTTTGGAAAGATTTTCACTCAAGAACAATGAAGAACACGAAAATGTATTTTTCAATGAAAAACTTCAAAAACACACCCATTTTCAGAGATTTTGACAAGGTGATTGAAGGTTTTTTAAATGGATTTGAATACGGTTGATTCCAAAATGCCAATGATTCTAATACTAATCAATCACAAATATCACTCAAACTATATGAAATGCAACAGAAGAACTAATAGAGTACTGAAATGTGATGAACACCAAGAATACACACTAACTGTGTGAACATGAAATAGAATTCGCTCAAAGATTACTCAAATGTGTTGATCGTCAAAAGCTATTACTAAAAGCACACTTACAAATTACAAATGAAGCGCTATTTATACAAGTCCTAACAAACTAGTGAGCTAATATTATTACACGTGTCTCCATCTTGATCGTTGAATGTAAGGTGGTTAATAATCGGACACACGTAAAGAGCACGTGAGCAGCTTCACTTGAAATCAACTAAGTATTCAAACTTACAGAGGTCAATAGCTGCAGATGCTCTATGGATGTTCACAGAGCCTCTGCCATCTTTTCCTTGTACCACTTTGGTCTTCTGTAGTAAGACCTCTGTGAAGACTTCTCTGTCGAGTATGTACTTATCCTCTTTTTTAATAGTTCCCATCTATGTAGAATTGATCTAACAATCTCCCCCTAAGTATTGAGAAAAAGAATAATGCTAAGTCTAAAAAAGATAAGATGACTATTTGACAGAACTTACAAGAGGTGAAATAAAAAGTCAACCTCTGCAAAAGGTTGCATTTAGCACAAATAACGTTTTGAGTACAAGAGCCTATACTATTACAGAATTGGGAAAATCATTTATAGGGAACAACAAGTCTTTCTTCAGCAAAACATGCATCTTGAATACAAGCTCTCTGTACCGAATCTGACCTCCAATCCCTTGCATCAAACTCTCAGCTTCTCTTCTCAGTAAATTCCCTACACTCGGCTCTGGGGCGATGCTTGTATGAATGTTTAATAGTCTTTGAGGAATATTTGTATACCTCCAAAGGGTTGTGGAATCGTTGCACTCCATCCTTATCCAGATAGACAAAACCATGAGTAGGATTGTCAATAATCGTGTTGGCCAACATAACAATGATCCATGGAGGTCTGCTGTTCAGCGCTGATGCTCTCAGATCCTCCGAACCCAGCCTCTGAGCAACTTCAAAATGTTTTCTACTATTGTACACAACATGCACCTGCATCACCTCTACCAATCTCCTTAGAGAGATGGTATAGGATGACTTCTTTTCCATATTGGTGATCCCAAAATGTAGAGATTTCGATACTAAACAATCATAACTATTACTCAACTATAATATAGAATGCCGCGGAAGATTAATCAGAGTAAATAGTAGTGTCTAATTCACAAACCAGTAAACTAGTAATAGAAATAATAAGAAAACAGTAACTGAAATTGTGATGAACACCAAGAACATGCACTTTGTAGGTGAAGATGAAATAGAAAGCTCAAATGTATTGATTGATGAATTACAATGACGTACACTATTTACAAAAGGGCTAACCGCTATTTATACATGATCCTAACGACCTATATGACGAGATCCTGACACGTGTCTTAATCCTAGTCGTACAAAGTAATTCGGTTAAAATCAAGCATGTGAGAAGCACATGCAGCTAACTACCCTTATAAATAGACAAAACAGTTTCATCACAGAAGACTAATTCTACAGACCCTCTTTGAAGCTTCCAAAAGCTCTGCTAGTCTTGACTTGCATACTCGTGTGACTCCTCTGACCGAGAACCAATTCTGAAGATCCTTTGTGAGGCTTATCAGAGGCTCTGCGATCCATTACTTGTACATTCTTGTGTCTTCTGTTACATGTCATCTATTGTCTTTTGTGAGAACATCCTTCTGTCAAACATACACTTAGTACTTTTTCTATACTTTTACATTATGTGAATATTGGAGCTAACAATCTCCCCTAAGTATTGAAAAAGTAAATGTGAGAAGTTGAGTGCATATTTGACTAAGGGAAACAAAAGCAGATAAAGTTCAACCTCTATAAAACTTTACATTACTGAAATTAAAAAATTTACACTAAAAATATTACATAAGATTCATTCTACAACAGACTGTAGAAGTCATCTACACTATATTAGAGGTCTATCTTGGCTGTGATGTAAACCTTGAAGATCTAATCTCTAAAGGAAATTTTCACTTTGATGTCTTCTATAATCTGCTTTGCTTCCTCGCTTCAGAGACGTCCTTTGTGGATCTCTGTGGCACTGACTTGTATACATAGTCAAGTGTCTCTGTCGCATATTTGTGGGCTTCTGTCGGATCGAAGAATCTTTGAATTTCATCCTTGTCAATAAAAACAAACCCGTAAGAGGGTTGTTGTACGATAGTGTAGGGATGGAACCTCTGAATCCATACTGCCCGGTTCTTTGGTGGTGTGATCCGTACCTCTGGTTGGGCAAGTCTTAGAGCTATGTTGAAGTCCTTCTAACTGTAGTACTTGACTTACGCTCGCATAACCTCTATTAGTTTTCTAAAGGACGCCGAGTAGCGTGACCTGAGCTCCATGTATTAGTTCAAGATCTTGTGAAGAAGGATTACATCAAATACACAGAGGTTCTGCATATCTACATCTGTGAATTGGTATAGATTCCCATCCTCTCTCTTGACCACGTATTGTGAGTATAACAGAGGGCATATGCCTAGAGCACCCTGTTGGATCTGAAATCCTCAAATTTGGTATTGAATCAACTCAGAATGCTATAAACAATAAAGTGCAGCGGAATATTAAGAAGATAGCAAAACTGGAAGAATGAGTTACTAACTAGCACTAGACAATAATAGATTAGAAATCAGAAATATGCTAGAAAGATAACAACACCAAGAACACTCTTAACTGTGTGAAAAGTTGCAGGTATGATTTTACTCTCAAGAATTACAATACTTGAACCACAAGGAAATTACAATGAAAACGACTATTTATACAAGTCAAAAAAGACCTAGCACTAAGATCATTACACGTGTCCCTATCTAGAACGTTGAAATAAATTAGTTACAAAAAGTAACCATACGGCATGTGAGGGGCACGTGATCAAGTATCCGTTCCAAAGATAAGAGAAGTCGTCACAGGGGATAAACTTCCAGAACCTCTGTTAGATTGAACATAGGTTCTGCAAGGCTTGACTTGAAGATCCTAGAACAGAGGCAAAATTCTCCAAACCTTCTGATGGACACCACATGGCCTCTGATGAGATAGACTTGAAAGCTTTTCCTCTTCTGTGAAGTACTTCTGTAGAAAGATTCTAGAATCAAACTTGTCTCTTTTATCCTATACTTCTAACATTCTATAACTTAGGAGCCAACAATCTCCCCCTAAGTATAGATAAAAGGACAAGCTAGATGGGTGAAATACAAAAGAAACAAAAGAACTGAAATTCTTGTCCTCCGAGATTACAAAACGTGACAGAAAGAAATACAAAGACAAGTACAGAGCCTACACTACTCAGATACAATTCTTGATTTTGGGAAGTCATCAACTCCTTCCAATCTGAGCATGAGGTACAAGTTGAACAAGTATTTTCTGTAGGCGGCCTGTGTTTCAATTACATCAAATATAGGGACTGCATCGCTTCTTGAAACTCTTTTCTTTTGCACTTCCCCAGCTAGAACCTTGTAAATCCAGTCTAAGGTCTCTGCCGTGTATTTGTGGACCTCAACAAGATTGAAAAACCTCTGTACATTATCTTTGTCGACATAGACGAATCCTTTCACAGGTTGCAAAAGTATTCTATTGGGAAGTGCTTCCATTATCCAGGATGGTTGGTTCAGAGGTGGAGAGATTAAAAGCTTGTCTTGCCCGAGCCACATAGCCAAGTCGAAATCCATTTGGCTGTGGAAGAAGATTTGTGCTCTGATGACTTCTCTAAGACGACTCTTTTTAGGCAGCATAGCAATTTTTCTTTTCCCATTATTTTGCTAGAATCTTGTACATGTACATTAGATCGTACACACACAAGTTATGGAAGTCGGCATCGGTAAAAGCGTAGAGACTTCCATCCTTCCTCTTTACCACAAATTGAGGGAAGGGAAGAGTTTTGTTTAAGAGATGCCCTTGATAGATGATCTGAAGTTCGACGATTGGCACCTGAGTGAAGACTTGTTCCTTTGGCTTAGTCATGCAAATAAATTTGTATCGGGCTTCAGAACTTGGTATACAAGTCAACACAGGATCGTAGGGAGGTTCACCATCTCTGTTCGCATACTTCCAGAGCAAGACCTCTTCCTTGGAGGTAATTATCTGGTTAACATTGGGTTCTTTCATCTTGTAACGCCCCGTTTTCCTTTCAAGTTAAATAGTTACCTTCTTANTTTGTAGGGGCCTAGGTGTCATTATGTAAAGCTAGGGGTTAGGCATGACACGTATATAAGTGGCTTGAAAGCCAAGAACTCCTCTTTTGTTAGTGTACGATCTTGAGAGAGAAGGAGAAGGGACTTGGTGATTTCTAGAGGCAATTGAAGCTTAGAGGATNATTACCGGTGTTTTGAGCGCAAGGTAATCATCCGTTTATGTTTTGAGTCCTTCAATTGCTACCTTTGTTCATAGGTTAAGGGTTTATGGATTTTTGAGAAAATTGGTGATCATTGGATCACCAAATTGATAGTTGTCATTGATATTGCGATGCTAGATCGTAAAGGTATGTTTCGGGGTCATGGTATATGCTTA